>VZTV01029820.1:4760-23086 GCA_013400875.1 Anhinga rufa
CCCGGCCCGCTCCCTGCCCGCCGCGGGGCTCCGCCCTCGCCCCGGCGGCGCCGCAGCTCGGAGCGTCCGAAGGGAACGGCGCGGTTTTGTCCTCGGGGGAGCTGGGAGAGATGCTTAACCCCGGGGGAGTCCGTGCTCGCGGCCGGTGACAGGCGCTCATGCGAAACGCTGCTTACTTCTAAGCGTCCTGCAGGATGTGGGGTTGGTGTGAGTTTTGTGTTTAAATATACGTTTGCAGTCGTGGTGAGGAGAAAGGAGATGCACGAGTGGTAACACCGACTGATTCCCTGGCAGTGCAAGGGAAGAAAGAGCAAGGAGATCTGTACTTTCAGTCCTGAGAAGATGGCAGCGTTGCCTTCTGTGGTGTGGCCTTGGTGCATGTGAGCGGTGCCCAGTACACTTTGGGTAGCTTGTAGAGTTGTGCTGTTATTACCATTCTGTTATTTTACTTACAGCTTCTGACAGCCTAGGAGAATTGGTCTCGACCATGGAGTGTAAGAAGCATCTGTAAAAGAAGTTATGGAGCCTAAGTCTTAAAGAGAAGTACCTTTAATTTGGAGTTTGAAGTTGCAAATACTGTAGCAAGTACCACGTCTCTTGAATTATCTCTGTAGGATAATAGATGTTGAATGTACGTCAGTATGTTCATTCACTGAATGAACTCTTGAAAGTTCATAGACCCTGGGGATGTGTCAAGAAAAAAGCAGAGTCACCGGTTAAGTGTTTTTCAGTATGTGACTATCCTGTTAACAGCTTCACTGATAAATCTGTGTCAGGTGATGCTCAGAGCAAAGTCTAAATAGACTAGTTTAAGTAGAGCAGGGATTCCCAAACTCTTGTTCATGGGAAGTGTCTCGATGTTATTACATAAACCATAACATTTATTTCTGGTGCTTTTGTACTCAGAGGACATGATAGGCTTTATATATGCCTAAGTTTATGATCTGGGGAGTTAGCATATTGGCACTAGTTAGAGGCAACCTAGATTTGGAATGTTTCAAGTTACAAAAGACTCGGGGAAGCTATGGCTGACTGAGAACTAGCTTGGACTTGTGTGTAGTCATAACTGGTCAAGTTTTCTCAGAAGTATATGAGATTCCAGAGAGAGACCCTCATCTCTGGAAGCGCTGGCAATCTCTGAGCAGGCTGATAATGGTATTATTGAAGCCTCCTATTTAAAAGTCCCTCTGTGTGCTGTTGTACAAAGGCTTGGTGAGCTGCAGGTGATGTACGGGCTGTGCTTTGGGAACTGCTGTTTCAGAGGTGGGGGTCCTGGCTGGAGTAGCATCTTGAGGAACAGATTCTTCACCCCGCACTCCACATTGAAGCCACACTCAGGTTTGTAGCCTGAGCATCTTGCTGAGCATGAGTGAGCTGGGCTGCTTTTTTATCTTTCCCTTTTCCTTGTGATCTGCCCTCTAAGCACTGTGTCAGAAAACAGGGTGTAAAAGAACATCCTGTTGAATATCAGCTATGCGTGAACTGTGCTGTGTTAAAATGGTTAGATGGATAATTGCATCTGATTTAGTTTTATTTCAGAGGGTTTTACAGCTGTTGGGTTTGGGGGTGGTAAAAATATGATGGCTGTATTGTGGTAGAATGGTGACTTTTGAGATGTTAGGGAAAAGAATTTTTGGATGTGGAGACATCAGGAAGAGTTCTTTGCTTTAATCTGAACTTGGCATTTATTATTGACTGGGGAGCATACCACAGAAATTACTCATGGACTGTTAATTTTGTTCATATATATATATATACATATATATATACACACTTTGAAGTTGCTTCTCCAAGCAGTCTGAAAGACATTTAAATTGCATTTTTCACACACATTTTTCTTGCTTATATTTTTCTGAACACTATTTTCTTTTCAAAAATGCATACCGCTTTCCAGCATATGTAATGTTTAGAGTTATACTGACTGGGTGAAAGAATATGTTGCATGTGGTTTTGCTTCTTGATATGCACCTCTGTTATCACTGCTGTAATAAACATATATTTATTTTAAAACTATTTTATGAACATATGCAGTGGAAGAAACTGTCTGGAAAACTCAGCATGCTAGAGTGGTGATGGAGAGAGAAAAGAATATGCAGGTAGCCTGCTGGTAATGAGTACTGTTATGGACCCTGATAACACCTATAATTACTTCCTGATGCTTTTTTTTCCCAGAGTTGATAACATATTTCTAATAGCTCATTGCTGCTTGTAGGTATCCTACCTTGTTGAAGAGACAGGATGGTCTTCATCTGTGTTAAAATTGGTTTATGAAACAAGCTTGTCCCTGTGGTAGAAGGTCTATATACATTGGAAGATTTTGTAACCAAGAGTATCTTAAATAATTCTGGAAGGAGACAATTTTTCTGGCAGTACTCCAGGTGCTTCCTAGAAGCCATATTTGCCCAAGATTGATGATGATGATGGGTTTTTAAAATTTTTTTATTTCTTTTTTTTTCACCCCTCTTCTAGAGTTTTGCTGGTGTAATACTGGCTTTTTAAAGGAGTTTTAGACTATAAGGAGAATGTCTCAGTAATCATCCTGTATAGTCTCCTTGGAATTTGCTTTCTGTTCAGTCATTCTTTTCTGTTGTGGTTGGTAGTTCAAATTATCTGCCGTAGGATTGATGTGTGAGTTAATATGGTTATCATAGGAACTGAAGCATGAAAAAGTAATGATCTCAACTCTTACGCAAATTAGATTACTCAGTACTAGTTTGTAAGGTGCGTTAAGTTTATCATAGGTTGCTCAATAACCTTATTCTTATATATCATAGGGCCAAATTCTTTCTTGGTATGCGGCAGTTGACTTTAGAGGTTTTACTTGTGGAAAATGAAGGAAATAAAAGAAATCCATTTTGGTTTTCTTCTTTAAGAAAAAAAAAAGGAAAAAAAGCTGTTTAACGTATTTTTTTGAACTTTAACTGATGTTGCTGAAGAAGGCAGAATTTATGAGCTCTCTGGCCCCGTGGTTCACTTGTGATAGCGGGCAGTAGAGACTAGGTGCATGTTAGAGAAATGGGATTTGTCACTCACACTATTTGGATTATCATGCACTGGTTGTTTTTGTAAGATCCACCGCAATACAGGCTAGACTGTGCATATCACTTTGGTTCAATTTAAATTATCTTTACAACTTCAGCATACTCCAGGAAGCATCTGTAGAGTTGAAACTTCATGCCTCTCTGGTCTTCTGAGCGAGTATCAGTTCTGCATATGGTGCATATTTCAATGTTATCAAGTCCTTTTAATAATGTTGATGATTTAAAACAGTCAAAGGGCCACCAGAAAAAAAGATGACTCTTGCTCTATGAAGACAGTGCTAAGGATTTAGGGAAGAGCAAGAAAACAGGGATTGCAGAAAGTGCCTCGCCTGTTGGGGAAAGGTTAAAAAAAAGAACCAAATAGATGTAGGTAGCAAGTAAGTATTAATATAGTTACTGCCTTACGAGAATTAAAAGGAGACAAATACTGGTAGCAAAAGAACTGTAGCAAAGGAGGCTAGTGGAAAGAAAGGAGGCAGTGCTCATTTGTCTGTAGGCAGGTGGCTTGTGAAGCGTTAACAAGAGAGACGGAGGAGATACTGATTTGTGTGCATGGTAGAAATATATAAAGCTGTATACAGATTGCTTAAATATGAGGATGCCTTTTTCCCTGGCATATTTTTAGAAATGTATAGCATTTTATGGCATAGGAGAGAAGAAGGGCGTAGAGAAGTTCCTTAAAATGTTCCTGTGTATCTACTAAAAGGAAACTAAACTCCTAAGAGAAAAATAGTGAAAGTTGTGGTGTTTGGACTGCTGGGGAAATCAAGTCTTAAGCTCTGGAATTAGAAATCTTGGGTAGCTATTACAGTTTAAGTCTGTATAAGACTATTGACTCTGCTGTATGCCAAATTTTTTGCTTGAGCTCAATCCAGTCTGCATAGGCCTGACAAGACAAAAACCCAGTCACAATTTACAGCTTGCCCTGTCGTGATCTGCACTGTATGTGCACATAATGAACACAAACCAACTATATGATCCACACAACGAGGACAGGGCTCCGGGGCATTTTTAAACATGATTTTTTAGATGCATTTTACTCCTTCCCTGTAAAAGCGAGTGCTGCTTTTTCCTCTCAAGAAACCCTGGAAAGTCAAGACTGAATTTTATAACCTATTTCAGGGAATGTTTGCAGATACAGTCATTGAGACTTTTCCTTAACGGTATAGCAGCAACATTGTAAAACACCAAAGCTATTTTTATAGTGGAGAAAAATGTCCATTTTCTGAGGCACAATGTTTTGGCAAAGGATACTCAGAATGTGGGATACTGGGTTTTGTTCTATGTGTCCCTCAGGATAGGTGGACGCTGCAGGGCCAGGTTGGCCTCGGGGCCTGCAAGCTGTGTGCCCCGGGTGTCTGCTGCTGTGTGACACGTCGCCCAGAATGGAAAATCCTAGAGAGCTGCTTTGATGGGGGAGTGGCTCTTGGAGACTTTTTGCCCAGTTTTGCAAGTTACTTCTTGCTTGCCACTGCAGCCAGCAGAAAACAAGGAAGACCTTGCAAATTGCAGCCAGACACAATATATTTGACACAAAATAAGAGCTCTTAGTTTGATGGTTGTGTTTGATAGGATTTTAGTTTTGTGCTGCAAGTAGGGTTCACATTATCGTAACCCAGACTTGAGAGTGGGTAAAAGAGACTGGAAGACCTCTGCTTAAATGTTTTACTGTTGATTAATCCTTAAATGTGGCAAAGAGTATAGTTGCAAAAACCAAGCAGTAGCTTAACCAGTTTCCTAAAATGAAACACAAGCTGCAAGGCCACCTCATCTTTGTAATACCTGCCTGCAGGGGGACACAGCCAAATGCCGAGTTACTATTTCTCGTTTAAAGCTCAATTTTCCATCTTTGTATTGGGATCCTTTCTGTGATGTTGCTTTCTGGTGAGTACAACTCATAGGGATATTTTATACTGGACAGGACTGAGGCTGCCTGAGGTATGAGATGCAGTCTGAAGGGAATCACTGTTTCGAAGACTGTTCCTACGTGTCCAGAATTCAGGGTAAACACGTAGGAAGGAAACTTTCACCTACCGCAGCCATTTCCCTGTCTTGGAGCCACAGTATGTGACTAAGGCATGTTTCCCTTGCTATCTGCAGTAAGAAGGACTCCTGTTCTCCTGCTGGCTTTGTGCATAGAGAATCTGCACAGAGTTTGACTCCTGCTGCCTATGTGAAAGCCCAGGATACAGCCTGATATTCTCCTTGCTTTTCAGGTTGATTTTCAGTAGAGGTGGAATTTGGGAATAAGAATATATCAAAAGTGTATCTGAGAACTAAAATCTGGATCCTGTGAAGAGTGAGATATGGCCTGAGTGGCTTTGAAATGCAGGGGTGTAATGGTGTGCCATGCTTGCAGGTTTTGGGACCTGACAAAGTTACAGCAGGCAGTCACAATTGCCATATATATTTCTATGACTTTTTGTCATCTGTCTGTTGCTCCATTTTCTTTCTTCATGTTCAATGTTGAGGCAGTATTCTCTGTGCTGAGTGATAGCTGTATGTTACTCTGGAGATGCCTGTGTGTCTTCAATATGTGCACAGCACCATGTGGAGGGGTTTTAGGTTTCCTTGACATATGCATGGTCATATGCTCTTGATTATGTCAGTGATAGTTTAGCTGAGTTGTGTGGCCAGCTTGCATGCTCATCCCAAAACTGGAAGCACTGGGAAGTGTGGTGCAGAGGGGTGGGGCTCGTTTCCTTGCCTGTGTGCGTGCCTGTTGCCTGCCAGTCCTGGTCTGTACTGTGTTGATGTGCAAACTAGGTTCCAAACCAGTTTACTGATTTCTTGTGTTTCACGGTAAATGGTGTTATTCACTTATCTTTCTTTTTTTGTTACATTCTTGTTGCTTGTTCTGAGAAAACTAACTTGCATATTTTTTGGGTTTTGGTTATCTTCCCTATGCTGCATCCTTTATGCAGAAAATCAAGCATTAAGTACAAGTGGGATACATGCCCTTCTCCATTTCCCCATAACCTGGCACATTTGCTTGAGTTCTATTATCTCTACAAACAAACTGCTTTCCAGGAGATGGTGTTTTTCTATTACTCTTGCTCATGGTCTGGGAAAGAAAGAGAGAGAGAACTGGAATAGGACCACTGAAAAGGTGGAAGAGGGTTCTCAGGTGCATGGGATAGCCACTGGGGGCATTGTGGCTACAGAGGGAAAAGAACTTGATTTTATGGAGTGCTGCTGTGCTATAGCAAGAAAGCACATGGATTGCTCTACATACAGTTGCAGCAACAAGCTGTGATCTGAAAAGCTTTCCTGAGGTCAGGGAGAATGGGAGGATTGAAAATAATCATTAAGTTCAAGAAGGAAATGATGAAAGTGCAGTCAAAACCAACAGTGACTTGGTTTGTTTATCAAAGAGCTCAGAGCTGTCATTTCAGAGGATATAAAAATATTCTACATTTTGAGCCAAGGTAGCCAAGCTTCATCCAGAGCATTTTAATGTATAAAAAGATAAAACAAAGTCAATGTAGACCAGTTCTCTTTTGTCTGCAGTGTTATAGACCCCAGATTAGCACACATTTGAGGTGTGATTTCTTGTTGGTTGATGTTAGAGTGGAAGATACTTAGGATAATTTAATATTAATCAGAAAATGTTTAGAGATGAATTCAAATGAACAAATCACAATTATGAGACTGGAGGAACCAAGTGTAATGTGTTGGTGAAAGCATTTATCTGACACACTTAGAGTAAAATACTGCCAGTACTAGGAATAATGAGTTTTCTTGACCGCATTGTCCACCTAAAGGGCCATTAAACACTCTGTAAGGCCTGAAAATGTCTGACAATTATTGATTCTCTTAGCTGTTTCTAATAGACATTGAGCTTTTGTCTCTTCTAGCTTTTTTAACCGCACCAGCATTTTTAATTCACTGGCAAATTTACCATGTCTTTGGTGTGCCTCAGAGACTGTGATGTTGTGTTAGAGATGTGTTTGTGGTAGATTTGATGTGGTGTGAAGTTATCCTGGCCCCTGTACTGTTGTTGCTTCTCTGATGGTCTTTTCCTCTCTACAACTTTCCCATTTACCTGCAGCTTTTGCCTGGTAATTCCAAAGATGTTCCCAAAGCATGTTACTGCTCAGCTGTGCTTTGCTGTGTTATTACATGCCTTACAAAATGCCGTAAGATATCAATTTCTCTTTCTTTGCCATGTGCAAGAAAAGAAATCGGTAAGCTGAATTTGGAGTCATGGGAATGAATATTTGTGTTGCTGCATGTTTTCTTATGCAGTGGCATGTCCTTGGTGGAAAAGCAGAGTGCCTGCTCCAGTGTGCTCTGCTTCCAGTGCAGACAGCTGGTTCTAGCCAAAGGGAAGCCTACGGTATTTTACTGTGCATGTGGGGGAAGTGTTGAAAATGCCGAGTGTAGTTTTTCTAACTCTCTATTTCCTGCTAAAATTATTAATATTTAGATAGCTACAAGGGAAAGGGGTAAAAGGCCCTGTGATAAAATTAATGCAGATTTCCCACTCTGTGAAAAATTCTGGCAGAAATACAAGAGATAACGAACTGATTAGACTTTAAAAGTTATAATAATGCTGTAAGCTAGTTGAAAAATAAAACTAAACCCATCCAAACTGAAATATTTTCAAAGCCAGTTTTTAACCTAAGAGAAGCCAGAAGATTTTTAAAGTGGGGATGTGAGCTCAATCTCTGATCTCTCAGGTTGAGAGATACTCTGTCTCTTGCCCCAGTAATGATGCTCTGATAGACTGTAGTTCTGTTTCCTGGTAAGGACAGTGACTTTCTCCCCAGAGCTGAGTCTGATCCAACAGCTCTATGTCTTGTTCCTTACGAAGTGGTGAATAAATGGCATTACAGCTCTTCTGCAGGTGGGACCTGGACCTGAGTGACTCACAGCTGTACAAGTAGTAGGCAGCAGAGCCAAGAACAGAAACGAGGTCCCCTACCTACCGGTCCAGTGCTCAGTACACGCAACCATATTGCTTACTGCAGAGGTACCTGTTGGACTAGTAGAAGTGTTTCAGTTTTCTCTCCAGGTTTCCTGGCTTTTTTCAGTCTAAGCTAAGGCCTGGCGATCAGCTTAATCTTACAGCTAATGCCAACAAGAAGTGTTAGAAACTAGGACAGAACAGGATTTGTAGTTGTCTTAGAGCAGGGCTAGTAGCCTTTGGGCTGCAGCCATGTAAAGTGAACTTTATTGCCAATTTTTTTTAATGTTGTGTTTCTGATACATCAATATTATTTTTGCATTATTAATATTTATTAAATGCTTGAGAGCATGTGTGGCACTGTACCAGGCCCAGAGCAGCCAGGGACTCAGTTTCCATGGCAGCAGGAGCACAGTCCTGTACTTGCAGAACCAGAAGGGCTCTTTTTGGCAACTGCTCTCTGTGCTGTGATTATGTTTTCTTTTTAAAGATAGATATGTAATTTAAAATCTAATTCATTAGTGCTGCAGAATCTTGTCCATCCTGGGTGAGAATTTTGCCTGCTGTAAGTTTCTTTATCTTTTCTAGCTTGGTTTCTGTAGCTTCTGTGGGTGTGATTTCTTTTACTTGCAAAACACTGAAAGAGGGGAAAAAGAGTATGTTTAAAATCCACTGAAATAGATGGAAATTTCCTCTTGATTTTGGTTAAATTTGAAACGTTATGTTGTTGCAGACTTTTCTCCCTGTCCAAGTAGCCTATAGCATAGTTTTATCAATTGAAAAAAATAACTGTTGAAGAAACTAGTGTGTACAACTGACAGTAAACTCTTAACTGTACTTTCTTCCTCGTAACTGCTTCGATTGCAGTTTTTAACTTTGTATTTTAACGGGCCTTGTTTTGTACTTTTTTTCACACTTCCTTGTTAGAGATGTAATGTGTAGTATGACTACATTGAGGTGACATTTTGCTTCATTTCAAGGGGTGAATTAAAATTTTCTTTTTATCCCAAGTCTTTGTTCAGCTGTACATTATCTGGTAGAGGTTTTCTGTCTATCTTTGCTTTCCATATATAAAGTTAATGCAATTAATTTCTTTGGTGGCTCTTCAGGCTTTTTCTAATTTTGTTGATCTAGATGAGTAAGATTGTAGGTATCTTTCCAGATGTGTTGCAGTTGCATGGGTCTCCTATGATACCAGCTGCTTGGCTTGCTGATTTAGCAGTGATTGTGTATCAGTAAATCTTGCTGGATTTGCTGGACCTGTTCCGTCCAGATATGATGCTACTCTGTGTGATCCAGGGAGTAGTTAAGAGCATAAAAATCTGCAATAGCAGGAGTAGTGAATATACTTGCACTGAGAATAAGAATTTCAGATGTCAACTTACAACTGTTCTCGTAGCCTTCTCATCCCAAATCACAATTGCATCTATGCAGCTACTTACAAACAGAGAGAAATGCCCCAGTTTCTTTGATAACAAATGTCAGTGTTGACTGATATAGGTTGAGAAATACACCACCTGTCTCTGTAACTGAGTGGTTCTGTTCTTGTTAGTGTAGTTTTGTTACACTGATTACACATTTGTCATCCAGTAGCTGGTTAGCAGTTCAGCTTTCTATAAATCTTTGCCATGCAAGTGGACTAAATATTATCTTACGGATATGAAAACTGATGCTTAGAGAAGTTACACTTTTTCCAAGGCTGTAGAGTGATTCAGCAGCTCATTGTGAACGTTAGTGACTCTTGAAGAATGTTCCCAATTTCTTGTTTTCTGGTCCGTTATCGCATTGTTTTACACAGATAATCATGTTCCTTGGATTAAATGACTGCTCAAGGGCTTATCCTTTGCCTTTGTCATATAGAGTTTGTAAAATATTCAGAAGAATCTGAGTGTTAGAATAACTCACTGTTTCAAAATTTGTGTAGAGTCAAGTGCAAGAAATACTTCAAGTGGATCACTTTTTGCATTTAGTATCAAAGACACACAAAATACAGGCATTTGAGGGGGAACATGGTATTTGTTTTGCTTTTCAAAATGGACTTACTTCTTTTTGTACATTCTACCATATCCTAAAGAATACTAGAGTGCAGCCTGTACATGGGCAGTCATCACTTCAGCCACCTCTTCAGCTGGCCAAAAGTCCCCATTTTGAGACTGTACATGACAGATATTTTCATTGCTGAAGAGGCTCTTTCATTTTCATGTGGGGACACTGTCTCTCCAGACCTCCTTTACCTCCATGCCCACACCTTGCTGTTATCTGAGCACTGTTAGTAATTTATCACTAGTGCACCCTTGCTTCAATAAATTAAGTGTAACATATCCTTGACTGGCAAGAACCAAGATGACTAGGCAAATTTAATTTGCTGTTATATATTTTATTGCTGCCTCTCTCTTCCTCCTTCCTTTTTTGCGTAAAACAGTAAAGATATTATTTAGATTGTTCCACACTTAAGTTTGCACAATATTCATTTCTGCTAGGTTGATAAGTAGGGCTGCATGCTTACCTTGGTGGCAATAACAGGTAGCATTTAAATTAGCTGGGTACTACTGGGTAATCCCATTGGGCTTGTTATACAATTTAGAAGGGGTAACCTATATGGGCACAATTCTTTGGTGGATGATAAATAATGAGTTTCAAAGGGAAGCTCTGGAACAATCTCTGCCAGGATCACATTGGTGTATTGAAATTGCACACTTTACTTCAAGGAATTGCTCTTTGCTGGGTGATTTGTGTTCCCCTTTAGACAAGAGCTCTTTAACACAGAATTTTGTCCTATTTTTTTATAAAATGATGTGTTATGTATGTTTGCCCAAGGTGCCAGTGCATGTTGATCCCTGAAGTTAAATAAAGATTAAGGAGCTGCGTTGACAGGTGCTGAGAAGAGTCACATCTGTCCAGTTCTTGACTGGAGGGACTCTGATCGCAGCATGGCACTTCAAAGAGTGTGAATGCGGAGCAGGGGAGAAGTCCTGGGGCCTGCGGTATAAATCCAGACACCCTCTTCTAGAGGGAAATGATAAATAACGTAGTTAATTTTTCTTCACGGTTGTGGAAGAGCATGTGCCTGAGCAATGTGGAGCCTCTCCCAGGCTTGCACACAGTATCTCATTGCCTTGCTAGAGTCCTTTTCCTTCAAGTCCTTCCGCATGAGTTTAGCCATTAATTCTCATGGCCCTGTTTCGCAAAGTGCCTGTCCTCAACAGCAATGCACAAAGGCTTTGTTAACACCTTCTCTTGCTCAGGTATTGAAGGAGACTGCAAAGCTTGGCTAAGAGCAGTAGGCATTTCTTCACATTTGATCATGCGTACAGTCATGTGACTGCTGCTAGCCTTATTTTGTGTAAATTCTTGTAGAAAGGATTAATAACTCCTGCACAAATGCTGTACTGCAGCTGGTTAGAAGCTCCTAAGCAAACCCTGCCCAGATCTATTTAGTTCACTTACAGTATTTTTAAACTTTGAGACTGAAATCCAGGTTGAGGCTGCTAGGGTGGCGGTGCTGGAGAGACTGGAGCTGATGTGAAGCTTTACACCTGCCTACTGTTGACTCCAATTCAGTTCAGGGCAGTTGTGCACCAAATTGTTGGGTATACTGTGAAGTGTATTGGCAAATGATAACCCAGAAGATGTGTGTTCACAGAACAAAAGCCATCACCTGTCACTGAGCAGTTCTGATCCTCCAGCTGTCAAGGTCAGAACTGAGATACACAGCACCATGGGAAATGTTGCATTTCTGCAGCAAGAGTCAGATATGTGCTGGGGTTTACAGCGTCCTCGGCTTACAGGGCTGTTGCCCTGGCAGCTTCATCTCTTGCCTGCTCAGCACACTGAAGGAGTGTTTCAAGAAAACTTGAAACCAAAATATCCTTCTAGGAGGCTGTTTTCTTTCCTTCTCCATGCAAGCTGGATAGCTGTCAGTGGGTTGTCCATGATAGTAAGGGTTGAACAGTGATCTTTCTAACAGGTTCCTTTTCTGTACCGTGTTGTGCAGGCTTCATTATCATATCACAGGGTTAATTTTAGAGTGCAAAAAAGACGCTTCTCTGGCAGTGAAAACCACAGAGGGGGAGGAAGACAGCCAGGTACAGGACCTAATTTGCCCCCTTCCCACAAGAATTATTTTTTTTTCTTTCTGTGGGGGAGTGTGAGTTTGAATGTGGCATTAGAAACATATTCAGTGACTGGTTTAGGGCAGAATCTTGCTGTATCATTTTTGAATGGGATTTTCTTCCTGCTACTTGTTTTTACCAGTGTCTTGTGGGATTAGGTTTCTTGAGGGAAAGAACAAGCCTGATGGGACTAGAACAACAAACCTAGCTTTTCCTTAAAGCTTTTCTTTAAAAATTATGGCCTTTTTTTGTGACTGTGGTATACCTGAAAGCTGGTGTCATCTCTCCTTGAGCTGGTTAGGGATGAATTTCCTGTAGACAGAGCTTTTTGGTGCATCAGCTTGACCTTTAACATAGAAAAAGGGCATGTGTAAATGTCACTTTTCTACAGTAATCAGCTGGGATTATCTGTTACTGTGTTGGTTTTTTTTTTTGTGTGATTTATAATAGCAGAGATTTTTACAGCAGTTTGACACATAAGAATGATGTAGGTTTCACTGTCTTACATTGGATAAATTCTCGTCAACAGATAGGAAGGAGAAGATTCATACCTGTTAGCGCTGTGTGTATGTGTGTGAGAGAATTACATTTCTCATTGGATATGACTTGGAAGATCGAGTCTCTCATTCCACTCTGAAGTGTTAGAAATCAAAATATTAAACAATGAGTATCTTGGGATTTGGGGAAGATATTTGCTGTGTATTCTGCTCTAATTAATTGTGGCGTTTGGTGGGGTTTCCTTATTACTTTAATCTACGGAGAGCACCATTCCCTGGTGTTGAAATCTGAAGAAAGAAAACATCTTGTCTGCTTGATGGCTCAGCCTGATCTTGCTGCTGCAGAAGTCTCTGAGGAAATGCCGATCTGTTATTTCAGATTGCTGACTAACAACGTGGCCCTGTAGCTTCATAGCACAGGCCTGGCCTTCTCCCTGCTGGTGTAGCTCTTGAGATTGATGTCTCTTAGCTGGAAAAACTGCTGCTGTGGGCCCAGAAAGGCTGAAAGGACACGGGTCTGTGAGGCCGCTGAGGTTTTGCTGAGAGGAGAGCCCTGGTCGGCCTCACTGCACCTGTGGGGCTGTACCCACATGGCCATGCTGGCAGGGGCTCCTCCTGTATACGCAGGGCCACCGTCTCCTGCCCAGGCAGAGTTTCACCTTGGGTACATTTTATCTCCTGAGGTGAGCCTTGTGAAATAACAGTGAGGGGAGCAATGTAGTCACGTGAATATGCTGGCTGGACAAAACATTACGTTTTTAAGTGATGTTTCAAGGGATCTTTTGTCCTCTGCAGTTATAAATTGTCACAGATGGCAACGAGGAACCTTTCCAAACTCAGAAAGCAATAGTTTCAGTTCTGTTTTGTTCACAAAAACATTTTCTGCAGCAGTTTTCACTAGGGCATTATCCTGTTTTCTTTTAGCTTCCGGAAGTGCATGGAGCATCATCATGGACCTACAAAAAATCAAGGCCCAATTTTGGTCCATGATGCGTGCTTTGTAATGCTACAGATAGAAGTGGTTTCTGCAGTACTGCAGACAGGAATAACAGCGTGCAGGAAGAACAGCAGGCTTTCTGGGGAGATACTGTGTTTGATGACTGTTCCTTGATCACAGTCAAGTTGTCAGTTCCCACCTAGTTATGTGCAGAGTAGGCTCAATGAGGCGGGCAGCATTTCTGGGCTTGGACCACTGTTTTGTTTCAAGTGAGGATTAACTCCTCTGATTCTGTTTTGAAAAGAAAGTACAGTTTAATTCCGTTCCTGATCTCATGCATCCCCCAGGTACGTTGTTGTGTGAGGGCTTGCCATAGGCAAACCATGAAAATAGAAACCATCCATATTTTATTGACTATTCAGTCTGTATCCAGTACTTCTTTTGCCTGTGTTCTCCAGTGTCCTGCTGAAGAGAAGATCAATCACAGGCATATTTTAGTTTGTGATATCTCTAGTTGAAGAATGATCTTGCTTTCAATTTGGAGATGGTAAAATTGCCCCCTCACCTGCTTGTAAGCTGCTTAGTCTGCATTTACAGTGCTGTTCTTTTGTAGAAGGGGCCAAGCTCACTCCAACAGATGGTGTGTTATTTCTACAGCTAAAGCAGGTTCTTCATGTGCTAAACTTCAGGTGTCTCTGCTTTTTGGAGCAGAAAGACCCAGACTTGTCAGTGTGGTATAGCTGTAGTGTGTATATCTGAACTTTAAGACAGGAAGAGCAGGAAATCACAAGGGTTGACATCATATTTAAATTGTATTGAGAGCCTGCTTATGGTAGTAAAATCTTCACAGTTGCTTTGACTTGGCAGTGCCTCTGGTGTTCACTCTGCCCTAGACAATGAACATCGCAGCAGCTGAGGTTTCTCCAGACTTGGACCACAGTTTGCAGCCTTATCTGTCATAGCAGGGATGAACCTGAGGGAAATGAGCAGCATTCCTCAGTCCCACAAAGTGATGTGCATGCTATGTTCCTACCACCGCTTGGGGTGAGTATCCCCAGTTCAAGTTCCTTGTCCTGCCTGACAGTCTTGTATCCTGGACTGAATGTGGCTTGGAAAGCCTCAATATAGTTGCTTTAATCCACTTGCTTATGAAAAAACTTTTAAGTTAACATTCTGTTTTAGATATTGCGCAATATAGTCAACTGACAAAACAAAACCCCAACCCTGAACCATTTGGAGAGGCAGTTTCTCCTGTAGGCTATTGGATTGCACAGCAGAACTCTTGGTGAGTTCAAAGCGAGTTTATTGTTGCCGTGTGAATATTTAGTGAGTCACTGTAAACCTGTCTAATTCTGTTACGTCAGCATTGTAACTTACATCCTGCTTTTTCAGTACCCATTCCTCAGCTAATATTAAAAGGATTTTCCTGTAGTATGTAGATACTAAAACACTTCCAGAGTATTAGATTTTTAGTTTGACTGCAGAAAATGACCAGGAAGAATTGCCAAACGTGAGTAGGCACTCTACATTTCTATCCCTGATGTGCACTTGCTTATAAGTATATGAACTGGATGGAGATTTCTTTTGAAGAGTTTTTGCCAGGTTGGAATTTTGTTCAAACAGCATTATGTCTGAATAAGTGAGTCAAACTGCCTTTACATTTTCCAGCACGCTGTTTCTTGTCCAGATAAAGAGCCAGGTAACTGTGGTTTGGTGCTGCTGAATCTGCTGTATTATGTTTTTCTGGGAAGGTGGTTATAGAGCAAAATTGTACTGCTCTTGCAAGGATCCTTGCTCACGAAGGCTTCACATGCAGACTCTGGGGACAATGTTCAGGGGCTGTGTTCTGGGGGAACATGCAGGTGAGAGCCAGGCCTGCTGAAGGGCGATTTGGGTGCTTTGGACAGTTACGTCTGCAGTTCTCTACTGGAAAGGTGCCTCTCTATGCAGAGAGCTTGCAGTGTGAGCTTGCTTGATTGGGCTCGGACACTGTAAGGCAAGGGGAACCAAAAGAGAAATAAAATGTCACCAGGGCTGAGAATTAAACCCCTGTGCAAGGTCTGGTGAGCCAGCTGGAAACTCAGCCATGCCTGAACTTTGTGGTTTTAATAAATGGAGCTTGTGTGATGCCTGTTGAGAAAATACGCCCAATGTGGAGAACCCATAATGGGCAGAAAGAGGATATGATGAGAAAGGCAGGCTGAAAGCTTGACAAAACATGTTGCTGTTTCAACAGGCTCTGTGGCAGGCTCTCCCCTCCTCATCAAAGAAGCTGTGTAAACTTAACCTCAAACGTCATCAGAGGAAGTCCTCATCTGGAAATGAAGAGCTGTTTGTGCTCAGGCCTGTTTGCTCCTTACTGACAATAATTGTGATGGTCTGTTCATGCAGATCTTGCCAGTCCTTTGGGAGTGGATAACTCCCTTCCAGCATCTGATGATGCTAGTTTGATCCCAGCTGTCATGCTGTAAAGGTGAGTGGCTTTCCCCATCTCATGACTGAGTCTGATGGGTGACAGCACAGTTACTGAAACCTGCCAAGCAGTAGATATACAACTGGAAAGTGGGAGACCTTTGCATTGGTTTATTGTTGCTCTTTCCTGTGGAACTGGCTTTGCATACAGAAGACTATCGCTGTCAATGCAGAGAACTGGAAGGGTGCAGCTGCATGTCAGTAAAGTGTTTTTCTGCTGCAGTAAGTAGCAATAGGAAAGTAAAAATGCCTACATTTGACTTACTAGTAGGGCAAATAGGCCCCAAAAGTGATACTTAGGTTATTCAGTAAATGCCCTGTTTTTAAAAATTAAAATAGCAAGTCTCATTTTGGCCATTAAGAGATGCAGGGTACTTAGCTCTATTAAAATGTGGGCTACTTATTCAGGCAGGGGCAGGGACTTGGTATAAAATACCTTTTTATTTTATATTGGTGCCTTTCTAAGTTTGCATTGACAAGGCCCTTCACCTCTCATTTTCCCCATTTACCTGCTTGTGAGATGAGGAAATGGTTTGTCTTTATTTTTGTAAAATAGTGCAGTCAATATATGGCCAGAAGAGTGGAATAGGAGCTTGGTATTGCTATTTAGTTCAATGTGTGTGCTTGCAAACAAAATCAGTAAATTGGCATTTGGTCAAGAGAAGCAGCTTTCAAGTTTAGAGGGACGGACTTCTGAATCCAGTAAGAATATTGAATGCAACCCAGATGGCATCCTGGAGGGAAGTTTTGTGGCATCAATTAGCTTGTAGGTTACCATGCTTCTAGCCAACTGTGAGTTATTTGGCAGCTTGCCACTTGACTGTTAGTGCAAATTCAAGAGCAGTGAGATGAAATAGAGTTCCTGGTAGACAAAGAGAAAGATGTCTTCACTTGAGAAAAGAGATTTGTGGATACTGTTTCTTAAATGATTTAAGCTGTCTGCTCTTGTACAGCCAAATATCTCAGCTTCATTTATATACATTTCTTTGCCACATTTGTATAAAGAAACACATTTAAAACTTCTTTCAGATTTCACATGTAATTTGTTCTCAGGAAGGAATCTGCAAATAAAAGGGCCACCGATAGCTGGACTGGTGCCCTTATAGCTATTAGAAGGTGAGCTTAATTTAACATTTCCTTCTGGAAATTGTGTCTTATCTAGATTTTAGGACTTGGGTCTCCAGAGCAGTAAGAGTAAACACCCGTGATGGGACAGCTGTGTGAATGCGACTTACTTGATATTAGAATGAACTGGGATCATGTTTTGTTGACTTACAGAATGTGCATCAGCTTACAGAAATATTTCTGCGTGGCTTTACTTTTTTTTTAAGTCTATTTTAAATGGACTTAAAATCATCTCCATGTCTCAGGTGCTAACATTTCAGATGGCTTTTTGCATCTGTGCAGTGAGGGATAATTAGGTTTGTAGAGCAGATGTTCTGGAAGCCTGCACTGCAGTATGCCTTGCTGTTTCTGGTTACAAAGATTTACTCCTGGGTGCACTTGTTTCCTTTTTATGTAGGAGAATGGCAAATTCCCAAACAGTCTTCTGTATCCAGTAAGGATTTCAAGATCTCAAACCGGATTTAGTTAGTAAATGTTTCACTAAGAGCTTTAGAAAGGAACAGTTTTGTTCCCAACAGTGAATTTCAGCTGCTTAGTACTGAGTTTTTACTCTGCACTGAAATGTGTTGTGGCTTTTTCAGAATGAGCAGAAGTGTTTGCAAAGAAGTAATGATGGTGAGATTTTTCACTCCTTTCTCCTGAGGCATAATGATATCGGGGGGGGGGAAGAAGCCCCCAGGGAAAGTAGAATTGTGCCATTATTGCAGAATTGCATTCTGTTGTGTACTACGTTGTGTTCTACTTGCTGCCTGTTGGAGGAAGAAATGGGATTTTGTAGATAGCCAAATAGGAACAAGGATACGAATTGTGAATATGAATGTATGCTAAGAGTGGCCTAGGACTAGCTTTATGAAATACAAATGTTCTTCATTGCACTTTTTGGTCTGGAGATGTGGTTTTGCTCAGTTTTATCATACCACACAAGGTTGCATGCTTCTCCCAGGGTAGCTGTTATGAAAAAGGCAGTGTTTTGCTTTTTGAAAAGCATTAAATGCAAAAAGCTATTAAATGTAGGTCACCTTTTTTATCAAAACGTTACATCTGACTTTTTATTGAACAAATAATCTTATACGCAGATGTGCTTTCCATCATCATTTTGTCAGGTGTGCCTGTTTTTCATAGCCAAGGGCTTAGGTAGCTGATCTTCTGCCTTTCAAAGGCCACCAATTTGCTTGCATTCCAGAGAGGACAGGTCTCTTTCAAAAATGACTTTGCTAGGTCATTCCTTCTGGC
>VZTV01029842.1:256-11801 GCA_013400875.1 Anhinga rufa
ACAGTACCATAAAAGCTACAAATATCAAACAGGAAGGGCATAAACTTAACGACACACCTGCACCTAGCCAAAGCTCTGCTCTCTCCTAGGAAACAAAGAAATAGACCCTGTCAGCCAACCTCAAATTTGCAACAGCAAAACAGGACTAGATGGTATCCCTTACAGCATCAACAGTGACAACAAAAGTAGTGACAGTAGGTTTAGTACTGATGCTCTTGGGCAGCATCTGCTGGTTACTGCTAGTAGAGCCAACATCTTCAAAAAGCGAGATGATAACACTGGGTAGAGAGGGGTTATTTTCCCCACACTGGAATGGCCCACTGGACAGGAAACAGGATTGAGGTTAAGGAAATAAGGGTCTGCAAACAGGCTTAAGGTACAGCTTTGGGTAAATTGTGCTGTGCCTCAGTTTTTCCTGTCTGTAACTTGAAATCGTTTGAGAACCTCACCTGAAAGCACTCAGTTTTTTATGGTACTGTTAAGCGTTCACCACTGTCACTATTACAAAGAAAGGAAAAACAGACAGAAGAATATTTGATGCAAGAGAGAAGCCAATAGTTGCAGAAGATTCCCAAACAAGGAGGAAATACATTTGTTTGGACAAGAAACAACAATTTTCCCTCATTAGGAAAAAAATAAAAAGAAGGCATGAACTGTCTGAATGTTCACATGGTATATCATGGACATGTATGAAGAATGGGCTGGAGAATGGGCTACATGGGCTGCATGGCTACCTTTGTGTGGTGGTGAACCAGCCCTGGTAAGTCCATCCTCTCCATAATCCAAGCAGCCAAGTTTCTGAAGGACTAATGACTTTTTTTTTTTTTTCAGTTAGAAAAAGCCAGGAATAGCTATTCTACCATAGTTTCCTACGTGAACAATCTTTCTGCCTGAAGAGTAATCTTCTGTTTAGTCCACTTTGAAGTGGACTAGGTTAGCTTGCAGAAAGGCACTCCTTGGAGAGGAAAAAAAACCAAAACCAAAACCATTGTGACAGGCAGTGTTGAAGAGCTATTTCAATTCACACCCTCTCCCATTTCACAAAAGCTTCCTCTGCCAGGTGAAACCCTCAGTGTTGGTGAAGCTAACTGAGGACGTCCATACACAGCACAGTGTAGAGTCCAGCCATTTCTGAAGAGGTTAGATTAGATGCAGCAAACAGTTACAGTGCAATAGCTCAGCCCTCCCAACCCCCTCACGTGGTAATGTTCTGCTTCTTCAGTATTATCATATTGCTTTCAGTACCTGGCCTAATCTAAGCCACACCCTTACAACATGCCACATTTGAAGAAATAGGGCTCTGCTCTCACAGTGAAATGATCTTTCATCAGCCTGCTAACAAATTCTTCTGTTTATATACTGACCATGTGTTTCTGGCTGAATATATCCGCAAACTGCCTAAATAACTGCAAACATACCCACTTAACAGAAATTGTTTTTTTTAATAGTGGAAAGTAAGCAAAATATCCCAAACAAAATCCTATCAAAGCATCCTTTCTGGCACTCCTTGTAAATGGGTGTGGCTTTCTCCACTGACAAGAGGGACACAAAAGCCAAATGAACATGGTGCAGATTTAAAGATAAGGTGGAAAAGACACTGCAGCAAATATAGCATATGACTTTGGAGAAATTGTTCAATGCTTCAGTCTTCCTTTCTACAGAACAAGATGGATCATGCATTTTGGTAAAGATAAAGTAAGACAACAAGTTCTGCCTAAGGGCTCAGTATTATTGTTATTGCTATTCCTCAAATTAGCATAATAGGTTGGATAGGTCATCGGCTCCTTAGGGGAAAAAAAAATAAACAGACCAAACAAGCAGGGACACAGGTATTCTGCCTGCCACACAAGTGGTGGAGTTTTAGGTTAACTCAGCCTTCCTTTGTGTTAAGCACAATTAGAACTTCGCGTCTCCTCGTGTCCCTGTATTTTTGGATCGTTGTTGGATAGAGGCAAATTCAGCTGGTCAAGTTACCATGACTGCCTAGTATGCCTCCCTGCCCACTACAGCATTGTGGCTCTTGGGATGTTTCAGCTACAATGCTCTGGGGGCAGTGTCTGGTCTTACCAAACCCAGTTTTTATGACTCACAGAAACTCATTTATGTGTGTGAATTACTGGCTTTTCAATTGACAGTGAGGGAGCAAAAAATTATCTACAAAAGAAAAGCTTATCTACTTACATTATAGTCTCACAGATTTTACTATGTGTTTACTGTCAGAATGTGTTGCAGTTAATATCTGAATCTCTGCCAGACTACTGACAGACAGAATATGATCTATCTTAAGATAATTTTTTTTTGTGAAGTGACAACTGCTAGTCTGTAAATACTGTGTGCAATAATAGAAACACTAATTTGACTAGCTATATGTTTCAAAAACATTTGTAGTTTCCTTACGTTTTTCATTCTCTTTGCAATTCCAATCAGCAAATGCATGATCATTGGTGCCTGGAGTTGCTACAGCATATTTTAAGATACAGAAATTATAGGAAATATTTAGTTCACTGCTGTTGTTAAAATGGTACCTTGTTGTCTAGTAGCTTTAGATTTACCTATAGTTCCTCTTAAAATCAAAACCAAACCTGAAATCTCTGCACACATCGTGACAAAGGACTCTGAGGAAAATCAGAGCAAGGGAGCACAGTGGAAATCTGATAAACTTTTCCAGCTAATTACAAGGCTTATCTCTCAATGAGGCAAACAAAAGCAAACAAGACTGAAGCAAATGGAAGTGCTCTAGATTCAAGCCAGACTAGAATTTTCTCTAAATTTCACAGTACAACTTCTTCACTCCCCAGATTTTACACAGCATGTTTAAACTTGGACATTTTAAAACTTAAAAATGATCCATATACTGCCGGGGACTTAACTGGCATGTACAAGGCATCCTAGGGCATTCTCTACCCTATTTCTCATTTGGATCTCCTGGAGCCCAATTCTTCAAATGACCACATCAAAATCATTTCATTCTACTGCCTTTCATGGCTATTGCAGTTTTCTCGTATTCTCCTGTCTGTTTTAGGAGCATACTGTGAGATAGCATTGGATTATGTAATGAACATCCTTAAACCAAAAAATGCTACTCAAAAAAGTCTCTATCTTCATTGTCTCTGCTAGGGCACTGATCATACATCCATTCCAATTAAAAACAATGAAAATTATTAATTTTTATTGGTTTTAGTAGAGCTGTGTATGGAAGAGTCATTTTCTGCCCTGATTCCTTTAAACTTGCATGTGTTAAAGGAGAATAAATGTATGTTTGCAGGATGGCAAAACACAGCACCAGAAAATCTTAGACTCTAGTCAGCCCTATTCAACTCTTTTTTTTTTTCCCCTTCACTGAGCTTTGCATAAAGCTAACCCAAACCCACATGGATTTCTATAATATCCAAAAAGAATGACAATGAGTGATGTGATGTAGGTGGAAACTGCCTGAAGAAACCTAAATTGTAACAGGAAAAAAAATTGACATTTTAGATTTTAAATGTTACACAGTTTTTATAAAGCTTCAGTCAATTTATTTTATTTATTCTAATGAAGAGCATTACAACTGCTTTACTGCACTGAAGCAAGCATCGATCACACCATTAATCACACCTTGTGAATAGTCACAAATCAAGTTCTAACAGCAAGCACTGAATCAGGAGCAATGAAGCATAAACTCCTTCACAATTTATGATCTCTCCAATTGCATCTTTTCAACCATTAAATTGCAAGATACCATAAATTTTTATCTTCTTCACTTCAGTCACATTATTGATTCTGCCTTGTGAAATATAGAATAGCTGTAAATCTAGGCTATTGAATTAAATTTAAAGTCTTGACTTCAGAAAAGAAACCCAACACACTGCCATGGCTGTTAATTTACACTGAGGAACAAATGATAGAAACATTAAAATTTAAATGGACAATAGGGATTTCAAAGAGCCATAGTTCTGTCAATCCTAGTCCTTGTCAACCTTGAGGGTTTTTCTTTTAGCCAAATTTTAGATCGCAAAATATAATAAAATATAAGCTCCATGTGGATGCAGAACAGATAATTCCTGCAAACAAGTAAATGATGAAGAAGCTAAATCAAAGCTACTGAATAAATGTTTAGCCTTAAAATAACTCCACTGAATTCAGCACGATCTACCTAACTGCAACGCTGAGGCGATTTAGTACAAATAAAATTGGCATACTAGTGATAGCATATCTCTAGTCGTCAGGTCCCTAATGAAAAGGCAGATTGCCTTAAAGTGTCTGCAAGATTCTCTCTAGGACAGCACAGGCAGGTTCTTCAGGGGGCCGTGTGTCCATCAGAAATGAAAAGATACACCATGGTAGAAACCTCTATGGATGAGTGGGAATAATAAATGCAGACAGAAATGGAGGCTCCCAAAGAACTGGAAGTAGACCTGGAAAATATCATGTGTTGGCAGAAAACACAGGGGGTGACCTGGATTTCCAGGGTACCCCTAGAGAAGGGGGAATTTCATGATGCTGTTGTAGGTTGCCCCTGAGAGAGCGGTGCCTGGCCAAAGCCAAACGCTGGATGCCGGCTGCTGCTCCACATGCCCTGGCTTTCCAGATGCCTGGACATAGCTCACAGTCCTCCCCCAGCCTCTGAGGTGCTTCTCCCTCCTGTTCCAGGGGGACAGGGTTGGTCTCCTACACACCTCTTGCCTTCAAGGTGAAGGCGTTACACCAGCATGGCAGAACACTCTTCCACCATTTCCGTCCCAGCAAAGGAGCCCCAGCCTGACCGTGAATTCAATCCTGGGTGCACAGCTCGCTGTTCCACTGGGTGCCATCCAACTCCCTCCTGCATGGAGTACAAAGTTACCTTCACCACAAGCTCAGAAAGACATCACCTGCTACACAGTTTATAGGATTCAGAGGCTTAAATCAACTTTCTGGCACATTGCTTACATAAATCCCCCTGCCCCTTAGGAAAAGGGCATATAAATATTTGCTGACGGGAGGAACAGAAGGAGAGCAGACAGCTCTGAGAGGCAGTGACTCACCTCTGTCCAGTCGTCCCACGTCAGGCTGCCCAGCCACTGTCCCTGCACCTCGGCTTCCACACAGCAGAAGCAGAGCAAGGGGATTTTCCCCTTCCGGGGAGCCAGCAGCAGGTGGGCCCCCTGGCCACCCACCAGCTGTGATGGAGGAGGGACTGGGAGGGTGAGGGAAACAGAGCTGAGGGCGCAGCCAAGGTGAGAGCTAGCAAGGCAGGCAGGCAGGCCTCTCTCCTCACCGGGTGTGCAGCGTGTAGAAAGGGGAATTTCATCGCCGGGAGCAGTTCCACAGGGGGACCGCTGCCAGGAGCAAGCTCCTTGAGCTCCCAGTGACAGCTGCCCACTCCCCTCACAGCTGTGTGTGGAGAAGGCTGCGGTGGAGATGACAGTAGAGCAGGTCAGATGAGACTCTGGCAAATGATTCAATCTCAGGGTGACGGGGAAACCAGGACTCCTAGCCCAGGCTCTGTTGACATATTTAGAAGTTGCCTACAGGTACTCGTTTGTCTCTTGAGCACAATCCTAGCTATATTTAATCATGTAAATCAAATAATCTAAAGGGGTGGTCTGAAGAGTTTGTAGGATCAGGCACTGGAACTGAGGGCTGGGGTCATTTTATCTGACCAACACATACCTACTGAGCAGTAACCTCCCTTTTGTTTCCTCCATCAACTTTTCCATCCTATGAGTACAGTGATCTCCCAATTCTTTGCATACATAAAAATTTTGCCAGAGGTAGATTTTGCACCTGTTATTATGCTTTCATTCAGCCCACCATTTTCCTACCTACATATCAACTTAAGAACAACATAATCCTTAAGGAACTGAAAAGTAATAAATACAAAACTGCAATTCAAAACTTACCTCTATTACTTTTTGCACAACCTACTGGTAGCACCACATTACTTCCTCAGTACAATATCATACCATAACAGGTCATACTATTTCAGGGAGAAAGGTTATTTGGCACCACACTTTGCAGACATATAAAAAACCTGAATTTATATCAAAAATATGTAATCAATTCCTACAAACTGCAGAAAGCCATGTTGGTGACAATGTTATACTTACACCCCCAATATGCTAACTGCACCATGTTTCTGGGCTGTCATTTTTTACTAGGAAAACAGGTACTCACTGCTTGGGACTGATAGGGCCCATACTGAGAAATTAATAACTGTGTGCTGTGTCACCATTTCCCCAGTGCCAGCAGCAAACACCTCCATAGCGCTTTTCATCACAATAGCTATTGCTTTCTAGCCGAAGTAGAAATGCATTTCAGTACTGACTGAGCAAATGCCCAGCAGAATCCTTCTATGTAAAGCCACATACAAGTACAAAGTATCTTGGAAATTCAACTCATTATTTAAAATCAGATTCACAAACAACAATTCAAACACACTGTTTGTTCTGTGGATTTTGTATTGTGCTTGTACCATTCTAAGGGCTTTGCATTCCTACTGATCACAGAGCTGCTTTGTTGATTACTGTCACTTGGACTTCAATTTTATGACTTGCAAGCCTCGCTGTATTGTGCATTACCTATCCAAAACATGCTGCTGCTTCTATTACTGTATTAAACTTGTTCATATCTGGAGAGGAATATCCACATTCCTATTAACATCTGGATTTTTTTCAGACCAAATTGTGAACTTGGATTGGGTCAACAAAGTGAGAAGGAAATTGTATTGCTCTTTTTAGTTTTCTCCATCAGTTATTAAATTCCATGAGATAATCAATTAGCTAGAAAATAGGGCAAAAGCTGAACACAAGAGACATGCTACTTTCAATAAATATTTTTATGGCACACAGCAATAGAAATCACTAAACTTGAAATGGCCATAGCCTTAGCCTCATATCCAGAAGTTTAAGTACTGTTGTCAGACTTACCTCCAACTTCTTTGACTTGCTTTTGTCTGAAACTTGTTTTTTAAAACCAGAGAGATGATGTGCATGTCTGAACCCCTGTGCATCCTGTTTTTGCTGCAGGCAAAAATTTCCATGATCATAGTTTCTTTCCTTTTGCTTCCTCTTTCAAGCAAAAAAATAAAAAGCTCAATCAACCAAAGTGCCAAACTCCAACTATGAATAAGCACAAACCTTCAGGAATGGACAGTGCTTGCACATAAAGCCTTTTTATTTTTGATTGTGAATTAAAATTTAATCCAGATCAGTAGTGCTTCCCATGCTACTATGGACCAAACTAACTAAAAAAAGAATTGAGGCCCAAAGGGAGATTGATATGTCTCTTACTAAACTCAGAAACATTTTGCACCTTAAGATCTGGGTTCCTGGGGAAATGGGGGGAAGAAGAGGAATACCCCCAAATTAAAAAGAAAGAAAAAAAAAAAAAGGAGGGGAGCAGGGGGAGAAAGAACTGTCTAGCAGCAATACCTTTGTTGGTTGTTCAAAACTTCTGCTCGGGAATCTTGAGTATCCTGGGGAAACCAAAAACTTAACAACAGAGAACTGTGACGTGGCCATAGTGTGTGTACAGTATGGGGAAACATAGTGCAAAAAGTGTTGTCAAAGGTGGTGTTCCTGCATGAGGGACAAACTGCATGGCCTAGGACATTTTGCTTGTAGGAGAAGGCATAGCAATGGGTAAATCCTTAATTATATCCAGGTTCTTAATTTATAATACAGATGTAATATTTACTACATGGATGACTCAGCTGAACTTAAACATAGACCCACACTCTCTCTTATTGTGGAAAAACAAAAATAAGGAACTTTTCTTCATACAATACCTGGTATATGATATGCTTCCTGTTAATATGTTTAAAGCCCAGACACTTGCATTTGCAAGTGAAACATACTTCACAGAGCTGAGAAGTCTGACATCGGCAGGCAATCCTGTAATACACAGAAAACCTTGGACAGAGAAGTAGAGAGGCTTTAATGAAGTCCTCACAAACATTTTATTAACAATAATACAAAGATAATGTAAGAACAACAATAATGATAAGCATCCAGAACTGTAGTCTCATTTTTAAACTTTCATAGGTAGTATTTTCCAACACTGTCTGAGGTCAGTCAAGATACTTTACTGAGTGATGAATGGAAAAAAGTTACGTTCCCAAACTCAGAACTGGGATTTGTGTGCCAAAGGACTATGAGACATAATCTTTGAATTAGTAATTTTTCCTAACAGGACTACATGCAAGTTCACTGTAACAAACAAACAAAAAAAGGCTTCCCATTAATTATGTGGGTAAATCCATAGCCCTGGTCCCCAGATATCCACCCTTTCTAGGTCTGGACACAGTATCAGAATAATGCTCTCTCCCTCCATGCTGTGAAAAGTGCTTAATCTGGATGCGGCCTGTACTGTCTGAATAGTGGTGATTACACTTGTCCATTGTTGTAGACACAGCATCTATGCTTGGCTTTGGTTTGTCCCATATGACATAGGATTTTATTATAAAATAAATAAATATTCAATTTCAAATTAATCTTTCTTAAAAAAAAAAAACCTATGTGTCTAATGAGGTCTGCATAAAAAAAGATCGAACTACGTTGTGAGCCTAAACCAAAAACCTGGATTCAAAGAGGACACAACTTTCAGAAATTCGAAAGTTGGACCGAGAACTGAATTTGCAGCTAAAGCCCATGTTACGTATACTATTCACAAACCTTTGGTTTTACTTCTGCCTTTTCTTTATAGCTGAACCATTTGATCAAAAAATTTTTCAAAAAACACAGTGAGTTTCTCTGAATCTTGCTACAAAGTGTAATACCAGCACGTTTGCACAAAAATTTCTGCTTTAGAAATTATGGCAGTTTTGTTCTAATTATCTGCATGTTCCAGACATTTTCCATGAACATTACTGATCAGGTTGGATCTGATCAACTGCAGCCTTCCCCACTTCTGAACAGTGCCAACAAGTCATTTTAAACTCCTGCAGATTTTTTTAGTTCAATGAAAATGTAATAATCAGTACTTTTCTTTGAGAATTCACCTTTGCCCTTCCCTTAAAAAAAAAGGAGGGGAGGGTGCAGAAAGGTGGTGTGGTGCTCAGCATCAGGAGCAAATGGCTGCTGTCCTTGGAGTGACCTGAGCTTCTAAGGAGCCAAGAACCGTATGACAACCCGAAACATGAAATTATGTGAGTGGCTGCTTTTTCCTGACTATGTGAGGAGGAACTACTTGTATACTAGAATAAGCCCTCCAGCATGACAGAGCAGAGCTCTATAGAGATAGCTCTGACTGTCATTTGCAAGGGTGAATGCTACAGCACCCCTTTAACGTTCTTTCTCCTGGACACAATGGTATTTGTTTGAAGGGGTGAGGAGGAAGACTGCCAAGCGACAAAAAGGATGGATCCATTGTGCAACAAGAAAAGTACTCACTGTGCTGTAAAGCAGCAAGTGCGGAGGATACTACAGGGTTTCCAGTAAAGGGTGTGATTAGGCCTTCTAGTGGCTATGACCAGAACCAGCAGTCTGTGAAGAGTAGTGCACTGCTCTCTTCCAGAAACAGTATTCTGTTCTCAGAAAGGCAGCTGGGGTTATTCTCTTTGGCCATATGCAGTCCCACCAGATAGGAATAAGTAACAAAAGTAAATACTATTGGGTATATAATTATTTTCTAAATATTTACAAGATGCATAAAATCCAAATATTTCTAATGTGATCTGCAAATCACCTTTTACTAAGCAACAAATTAATTAGCAAAATTATTTGGAGAATGTGAAAATCTTGGAACAGCAACATTTTAGTCAAATTTTGGGAGGATCTGTAGCAATCTGCAATAAAACCCTGACAAATAAAACCATAATTTATAAGAAACTAATGTCAGTACAGAGATAGCAATAATTCATGGAGGGGAAACAACCCTGAACATAAAGAAGAAAAATGCATCAGAATAAAGACATAAATATAAACCTCTGGCCCAGAAGCTATACTAGGTCACACAATAACCATCTGTTGTATTTCTTGCTCATAAAGAAGTCCATTTGCACAGCTCTGTAGATTTTCCAAGTTAGACTCTTCAGAATATGACTAACATGAAAAAACAGCCAAAAACTTTTTTCTCATCCAAAGGAAGTATCTTGACTCCAGAGAACCTGTGGCCTAAGCACTGGCTAGGGATGGCAGCAGAATCTTGGAGAGCGAGCATATAAAGGAATATGGGCAACAGAAATGAGATAGGATTGATACTTGCCTTAAAAAAAGCCTATATAAGGTAAGTTTGGGGTTGATAAATGGTTTCTGCATATGTGACATTTTAGGAATGCTGAGGGTAGCAGCTCTTGGCAGGGTAGTGATAGTGAAGTGATGCTGGGAGCCAGAGACAGTGTTGGAAAGCAAGAAATGATGCTAACTGCTCTGCACTTTTGGCTGAATGTACTAGTAAGCGCGTGAGTCACACCCTTTACTTTGTAATTTTTGTCTGGTTGATTGATATGATAACACCAAGGTATTTCACTGAAGATAGATCTCAAACTCAGATATTAAAAAGATTCACCATGAATGTTCATCTTCTTTGTTAAACGATGTTCACTGTCTTTGTTCTGGATTGCTTTGAATATCCATTTTGTCATTCAGTAAATGTTTCCTTTTGTGCTCAAAACAAACAGCCTTTCTCCATCACAGCTGAGAGAAGATGGCATTTAAAGGTAGAGTCATTAATTAGGTAACCTTAGACTGAATGTGTACATTACAGGAACATTTTACTTCTTTGCAGGGGCATTTCAGAGAGTGCCAAGCAAATTTTGTGAATTTTGTAATGGCTGTTTGGGCAATACAGGTTATCTCAAAACATTTATTGGCCCTTGGGTGCAATTATTGCAGTTCTGAATGATGTTAACATTGCAGTCAACCCCACTAGTTAAATACAGATCTGGTTGGTGTAAAAGAGAAAGCATGGCAAAAGCAGGTGGAAAGCCCCTAGGAGGCTGAATGTACAGTAAAATCGCAAAATCTGAGGAAATTTGAATGGGACACTTGGCAAAAGATGGGAAGGACAGACCTACTGCAATTTTACTCTGTAGCATTTGGCATGTGAGGCAGGGTCGTGAATGCATGTACTTCGCCATGAAAGTAGATTAATAAATAATATGATCTATTTAAGATGCAATAACTGTTATTTACTACTCAGATTTTCTGCATAGGTAACAACAATTCTTCTCATATTATTGGTTAAGAATATTTTATTACCATTTTATTTTATTTCCCATTTCTCTACATTTGTTTGGTTGCCTAGACTTTAACAGCTGAATAGTGATAAAGCATCAATAGTCTTGGGCAGAATTGCCAATTGAAAAAGAAAAAAGAATTTTGCTGTAGGGCATGTGGGAAGGGCAATAAAAAGCTCCTATGACTGAAGCATGCCCTCAAGCCAGGACCATATTTGTAAACTATCCGCCTCACACCCCTTGCACGCTATCAGGATCCAGGCTCTGCTTGGATTTAGCCAACAGGCAGTGACCTTTCCTGTGTGCCAGAATTAGACTAGCAGTAACTGCAGAATAACATTGCTCTGTTATGCTCTACTATTACTGTTGTGGATTTTAAACTGATTCAGAATTTCTACTGCAGAA
>VZTV01029843.1:336-11571 GCA_013400875.1 Anhinga rufa
TTTTTTTGATGTTTACATATTATGCCTCCAACCGCTTTAAGACTTGGTTAAGATCACCTCAACCAAGTTTTATCCAAAGTTTGGAACTCCTCTGGTGTTAAAAAGGATGGGAGGCATAGGGCAGGGAATCCTTCCTGCATACCTTCTAGATAATGTCCAAACTACAGTACTTTTCAGCAATGGACAGGCACAATAGTCCTTAGTCTGGTAGAGAACCTGGATCATCAAAATGACTTTGCATTCACTGTGAAGAATGCCAAAAGTGACACTAACTTTCTGAATGCAAGAATCTACCTCTCCATCTTGAGTAGCACAATCATTCAGAACACCTGCCAGAAAAGGGGCTCATTTTAACAACAAACATTCTAAATATAACCAAATGCAAAATCAGAAACACAAAGAATATAGTTTATTTTAACAAGATAGGACACACATGATCTCTTCTGGCCTCAGATGTGCAAATCTGCAAAAGCCTGCTCTAATGATGATCAGCTTTCACTGCTGTTCTCCAGAAGAGGACCACATTTCCTACCACCACTCCCCATCCTGTAATTTACGTTTTAATGTATAATGCTGTGTTTTTCACGCTTAGCATTTCATGTAGCCGTATGCAACAGCAGCACACAAACATCCTTTTTTCCCTTTTGAAAATACTGCACCCCTGTTCTTTATAGACTGGACATTTATAAGAGATAAAATACTGAAATGTCAAATCTAGGCACCAAAGTGAAAAGACAAAACCATTTTTTTTAAGATAATCCTGTGGTGCATAAACTAACCAGGCTAAATTTTTAGGGGAAAAAAAAATGTACTAATACTTGTGACAAAGTTATTCAAAGTCAAAGATTTCTTTGGGAAAAAAAAAAGATTGCTTTTTTGTATTTGAAATATGACATTGATTTTTTTTTATGCAATTGTTCTGAAAATATTTTGATGAGTAACAGTTAAGTTAAATCTTGGACAAAAGCATCCTTACAGAACATTGCAGATTAAGTTAAAAATCTATTTTTCCTTTAGGCAAAGTGGTTAGTGAATAGCTAACAATAAAGTAATACATGCATTTCAGTTCTGTATATCCTTTCAGTGCTCCTGTCCATTAATTAGCCATTGATTTGAAAACGTCGATTTTCCTGATAATGGTTTTATGTGCAGTATGATCAACCTCATTAAATTCCTTTTATTTCACATGAAAAAGTGGATCACGACTTTGCATTTATTTAAACAAACCCAACCAAAAGCAGTGTGTTGATTTTTTCCTTCATTTTATGCTTAGAGATTTTCAGTTGCTTCTGTACATAAATGGCTAGCCTGGCATATTACAGGATGAAGTTTATACCTCTTTTTCAGTACAGTAAACAATATACTCTTGTAAGCAAAATTAACTTCCTTAATAATAGCAATATTTATTTTGTTTTCACATGCCCTACAAAAAAGGTGTACATAGCACAGGGAAAGAACTTGCTATGGCTATTATGACGACGAATACACTGACCCTTATAAACCTGAACTTAGTGCATCTCCTGTAGCTTTACCTACAGGGTAGGAAAATAAGAAATGATTTTAAAAAATATGGTAAACTTTCAACTCCTATTTCATCTCCTAAAGTTGAACTCTGGCAACAGAAGGAAGAAATAACAGCAACCAAATGCTGTAAGTTTTAAAGAAAAAATTCCTTTGACTTAAGAACACTGAAAAGCTTCTGTACTCATAGGTGAACTCATAGGAATGCAATTTATATACTCTCCCTCAAAATTGACCAACCAACTTCAATGACAAAAAATTAATCTATAAAAAAAAATCTAATAAAGCCAGTATATGACTATGGGTATACAAGTTAAATCTTCTATTGTAAAGGTCACATTTCAACACCTAAGAAATCTAACAAGATGCTGCTTGTTAGATTTATCAACTTTGTATATTCTTTAAAGTGCACCTATATAAAACCAACAAATAATATTTCTTCATGTACAGCTTATGCATTACATAGTTCTATGGAGTATTTTGCTGCCTATTTAAATACAGTTTAGAACTCCCTGCACAATAACCCATCTATTACTAAACACAATAATTTCTAATGCGTATTTTGGCTGAAGAAGGTTTTATTAGCTCAGTTTCTGATTTAGTAAGGTAATTAAGTGCCTGACTACCTTTCGGTCCCTTAGCCCTATTTCCATGCCTATCATTAGTCATTTTTGGATTAACTTATTGAACTAGGAACTTGCAGAGAAAGATCTTGAACTTAGAAGAATACCGGAGCCACTCTAATACGCATTTTAAAAGGAGCCAAGAGAACATATGAAAGTGCAGTGCCAGACAGTACTCCACAATAAGCATGTCCTTATAGAAGAAGGTGACTGCATGTAAGAACTGTCCAAAGCTGTGAAATCACAGGTTAACTCACATCTGCATCAGACCCATGGACAACTCTTAACTGAAGGAATCAGTGAAATGTCATATTATTAAATGGTAATGAATCACTTCTGTCACAAAACGTCTTTGGAAATGTCATGGTCAACAGATAAAAAAGCAAAGCAAATTTCTTAAAGAGAAAATCTTCATCAGTTGTGTACATTTTATTCAACTGTAATTTAATAAAACCCAAAACTAGGAAGACTTCTAAAATTTGACATATATATTAAAAGGCAGTTTAAAAGATGCTGTAACAAACCCATGAGCCTGTTAAATAGTAAGCATCTATCCCATGCAACAAACAATCCTATTCAGCACATTAATTAAAACGTTCACTTGAAAACTGTGGTGAAGAAGATGAAAAAGATCACTAAGGAATAAATTACCTGCAAACAGAGCACTGCCTCTGTGGCTGGAGAGCAGTGAACATCACTATCACAGAGTAGTTACGAGGTGGAGCCTTCACAAATCTTCGGAATTTATCTCCATTCATGCGGATGACCGAGCGCCTTGAGCTCCACTCCATCAGCTGTTCCACCTTCTCAGCCAAAAGATTCTGTAATTGAGGACAAGGATGAAGAATGTTTAAGCTTAAGCTTCAAGCACTTCATACCTATATTCTGCCTTTACATTCTCAGAGCTCCTATGGACTTAAGCAGGAGGTTGAGGGCACCTCTAGATGTCTATGTAGACAAGTAGATTTTAAGTATTTTTAAAAAAAAAGTCAATGTGGTCTTAAGCACAAAGGATACATAAAATGAAATCAAACAGGTTGCTACCAAAGGGAAAGGAGTAAAGCTCACTGTCGAAGTACAAGATACCAGTACAGCAATCCTTTAACTCCCATTACAAATTGGAAGTTTAGAAAATGCAGCATTATGTTATACTTATTCTATTTAGTAAAAATCACAGCAGGATATCATCAGTCACTCAAATATTAAGATGAAAGAAAAAACATAGCTACAAAGACAAAGTTCTTACATTCAGAATTTCCTTACCTATATTATCTTATTGAATTTAAATTAATATACATTTTATATTTTGCTACAGACAGGAGTGCACTGTCTTATAAACCTATCTAGGCACATTCAGTTATGAGATCAACATTTTTAGTTGCCTTCAAGACTGAGATCCCCAAAATATTTTGACTGAACTCATAAGTGTATAACAAAAAAAAAATTAGTCTGTGTGGCTTTTCTTCTGCATGAAAGCATTCCATCACATGATTTAAAAGCAGGCTATGAGACATACTAGAAGATGGCCCTCAAGTTGAATATATTCATCTAACTATTCCTATGAAAATCTAAATAGATTTTTTTTTTAATCAAGTAAGCCTTTTTGGTCTCCTAAGTTACCTAGTTTCAGTGAGGTTGCACTGACCGTGCTCTTGAGTGGATGGCTACACCTACAGCATATCAAGATCAATGCAACAATCCATCTTGTTTTAAATCTTCAGTTCCCTGCTCAAGGACACTGTGGAAGCTGCCTATATAATATAAGAGACACTGGAATAGTACAACCTGCACAGAAGTTGAGCGCTGAGAGAAGGGGGGAAGGACAAAGAGGGACAGACAGAAACAGAGACAGAAAGTAAAGTAGGAGCACCAAACAAAATGGAAACAAAATTCAGAAAACTGGAACCTGTGAGACCTCTTGACAAAATATGCACGAGTTAGTGAAAGGGTATGCAGACTGATGAGGGTCTGCTGTGGAAGGGAAGAATAAACTAGCTTGGCAAAACATTCAAATTGGGAAGCTCTGAGAAAAGAGAACATATTGACACACCTGAGGGACAGGATGTCATCCAGAGAGACCTGGACAAGCTGGTGAGGTGGGCCTGTGAGAACCTCATGAGGTTCAACAAGGCCAAGTGCAAGGTCCTGCACCTGGGTCAGGGCAACCCCCAGCATCAATACAGGCTGGGGGATGAAGAGATTGAGAGCAGCCCTGCAGAGAAGGACTTGGGGGTACTGGTGAGTGAAAAGCTGGGCATGAGCCAACAATGTGCGCTCGCAGCCCAGAAAGCCAACTGTGTCCTGGGCTGCATCAGAAGAAGCGTGGCTAGCAGGTCGAAGGAGGTGATTCTGCCCCTCTACTCTGCTCTGGTGAGACCCCACCGGGAGTGCTGCGTCCAGCTCTGGAGCCCCCAGCACAGAAAGGACATGGACCTGTTGGAGCGGATCTAGCAGAGGGCAACGAAGATGATCAAGGGGCTGGAGCACCTCTCCTGTGAAGACAGGCTGAGAGAATTGGGCTTGTTCAGCCTGGAGAAGAGAAGGCTGCGGGGAGACCTTATTGCAGCCTTCCAGTACTTAAAGGGGGACTATAGGAAAGATGGGGACAATCTCTTTAGCAAGGCCTGTTGTGACAGGACAAGGGGTAACGGTTTTAAACTAAAGGAGGGTAGGTTTAGACTGCATATAAGGGAGAAGTTTTTTACAGTGAAGGTGGTGAGACACTGGAACAGGTTTCCCAAAGAGGTGGTCGATGCCCCATCCCTAGAAAGATTCAAGGTCAGGTTGGACGGGGCTCTGAGCAACCTGGTCTAGTTGGGGATGTCCCTGCTCCTTGCAGGGGGGTTGGACTAGATGACCTCTAAAGGTCCCTTCCAACCTAAACCATTCTATGCACCTACGAAGACAGACAAGACAAAGGATAAAACTCAAATACTGTGCAGGAACAACTGAGCTTTGCCACCTGGATTTTCTAGGAATTTTTTAAAAACAAATGAAATAGAGAAATTAGCTTATCTAGTAACATTTTGACGAATCAGTAAGGCTATAAATAAGAGTAGAGATATATATATATATATAAGGGAAAGGAAAGAGTGAACTACAAGGATAAAGGAAAATTACATTTTGCCTGTCAGATCTTCCAGCTTAAAAATTAGCAGAAGATGCCCCTTGGAGCTCCTTATAAGGCACACCTGGTCCTCAGAGGTTTTGAGTCCAAAAGAAGCTTTGATTAGCATAAATCATGAACAGTTTTGAGATAGCCACATTTATTTGACCCTATAAAGCCTTTAAAAAAAATCTTTTATGTTTTCATTCCTATTCTCAGAATTTAACTGAAATTTGTAATCACAAATGTGAAGGAGAGATTAGAACTGTTTATCAGGAGAACACCAATGAATCAATTAATACAATTTTTCTTTTGCTACAAAACATAATATGGTTCTGTTAGCTTTCCTTCAAAAAGACACTATGTAAGTTCTTTTGTTTAAAAAGAATCAAAGCAGATTACACAAAACTGAAGCTTATTAATTTTTAAGTTTTCCTTGGATTAACAGTGCCTGGATTAAATCTTTCTGTGCATTTCAAAAGCTTCACTAGTTTTGCATGAGGCACTCCATTTCCTTTGTAAAAGAATAGCATTGAAAAGTGATGACAGAAAACATTAAGAAACAAAAGGCAAAATTGTCCCTATTACCATAATGGAATAATAATAAAAACAATAATCTATTAATACCCAGGAAAGCACTGTTAGAAAAAACAATGATCTATCTCAAATCATTCTTGCCATGAAGGTACTGAAACTGAACACGTCCTCCAGTATTTTTCTTTTACCAGTTACCACCCAACTATACAAACCATACATAAAACTGTCACCAAAGTGAATCTCCGTTAGCATTCTAGACATCTGCAAAAATTTTATTAACTTCCCTCTTTCCACCCTCTGGGGAAACTTTTCTGCCAGAGAAAATCTGGAAGTAGGAGAGGATGGCTAAATCAGACCTACTACACAAAACACATCTAGTGATGACAGAGGCATGAACAATTGTTACTCATGTCCAGAAAATGAGACACACTATCTCGTTTTTGCTCTAGACTGCTAATTTTCTGCTCCTTCCCACAGTCTATACAGGTAAAGACCCTAGATTTCTTTAAACCTATTTATTTACAGAATTCTTCTGAGCATTTACTAGCTTTATGCTGGTAACTCAAGGGGACTGTTTCACTTGAAATACTAAAAAAAAAAACAAAACCAAACCACAAGCACAGATCTGAGAAGAGAAAGCCTTCCTTTACGAAAAAAAAATGCAGTTTTCTTGGCGCAAATAACTACGAAGTGTCACAGATAATAGTCTACTAATAAAAGCATAAAATCAATGGGTGAAAAGGCAGCCATTTATCATTTATTTTTCATTACCTGATGCCCCAAGCAGAATAAAAGAACATGTATGATCTAGGTGTAGAAACAACATGAATATTAATATCTCTAAACCAAACAGAACTATATTACTTGCTGTTCCTACACTATTTTGTAACAAGTGAAAATATATGGCACAGCAGTATTTCTTCAAAACTAAATAACCTTTAAAAACGCAACTGAGAAAACCCAGAACCCAGGAATTTTCTGATGCAACAAGGAAAGCAGTTCTTGATTTAGGACAGGAATTTCTCCATAAAAAGATCACCCATGAAAATTATTTTTGTTGCTGGAGTAGGGGCAGAGTCATTGGTATTTTGGCCTCAATCTTGTTAAGCAGATGAGTAGTCCCCACTGAAATAAGCTGCTTGGGACAGCAATTCTAAATAATTCTGCTTTTGTCTGTAAGGCTAGCAAAAGATTTTTCCATTTGCAGTTCTCCATATCATTGAATCAAGAACAAAAGAAAAGAATAAAGGTAAAGTTCATCTATTACAGATCTCAGTTTCCAGTGATGTGATGAAACAACTATGCCACCTGTCAAAAATGTAGGCAAACTGTGACAAGTTTGTGACAACAGAAGATGCTGGCAGGCCCGGCTTCTGGCATCTGCATCTGAAGCAATTCCCTGTTAGGGATTGCTTCCCAGTGATCCCCCATATCTCTTCTCTGCTTCTGAACCCAACAGAGCTTGGCATCTACAAGACTTCCCTTTCGTACTCTGTGACTAGCAGATTAGCTACTCAAAACACAGCTTTATTTATTCACTCTCCCAAGACACAGTGCCTACAAGACAAAGGATAAACAATAACAACCACCCTGTATAGACACATTTTGCCTCACTTGACTGTTAATCTTCATTGGCCAGATTTTCTAAATTTCTTTTGGCCCAAATATAACCATATCACTCTGGGGAAAAAAATAAAAAACAAAAACAAACAACAACAACAAAAAACCACCACAAAACAAAACAAAAAACCACCCAGATTTTCCTAAATGGTGCTTGCTCTGTCTGTGCAATGAATGCCACTGACATTTTCAAGACAAACCTCTTACTTTTAAAACAAAAAAAAAAACATTTAAAATTTAAATACTTGTTGATCCAGACTTGTTGATCTGGGAAATATACTTCATAGCAAAAGAGCTGGAGTATGGGAAAGGGAAGTTTTTCCTTGATTCTCGCAAAAGTTTTATTATATTGTCTTTATCATATAAACATATTTCTAAGGGGTTTACATTACAGAAAATATATATTGAATTAATTTTCTTCTTTAGACTTCATTTACTTTGCCTTCAGTCAGAACATCATACGTAAGGCATAAAGGGCTATTAAAAAAAGCAAAGAACAAAGTCCCAGCAATACTACTCAATGCTTCAGTGTCCAAACTAGCCTCCATTCATTTGAAACACAGTGGCTATGCCAATTTCCTTCTTTCAGGCTTCAGAAGTTTCAGCTCTGTTTGATGTAAGAGGGTGCCTCCTGAATACTACTAGACATGTGAACTTGGAAGACCTCACCTCTAGAAAGGTGGGGTCAAGATCTATAAGACATGATACTGGTACCAGAAAAAGTCCTAAAAAAAATTAGGCAGGGACTCGATCTACTGTCAACCACTAATAATAAGGCTGAGGTTGTTACCAAGCCATACCCCTTTCCTGATGAAAAATGCAAATTCAGTTCAGCTCAATTTTCACAGTTTCTGTAGTGCAAGAAATAAAGCAAGGAATCTCTAATTAGTAATTTGATACTATACTTGCTACTGGAGATAAATTAACTACAGATTTTGTAGAGTATTTCTTAAATTATGACACTGTAAATAAAAAAAAAATTGAGGTGACTTGACTTCCATGTTTCCTTTATGTGTATCTTATCAAAACCAGTTAATGTAGGCTGAATGACCACCCTTGATGAAGACTGCTTTGTTCACTTACATGCATCAGATCCCCAAGAAATGTTAGCTTTGTAGGTAATTATTTCAGGACAAGACTCACTGTAAGAAAAACAAGGTTGCGCTGATAAGGTACGTAAAGTATGTCATAAGTCAGTCTGATGTATGTAGCTTAAATTCCAATTTGTTTTAACAGTCTTCTGGTTTAGCTTATTTACACTAATAATAATAGTTTAGAAAAGCTTACTGTACTAATAAATGCATTTCAGCAGTATGTTGTAAGAATAGTTAACTCCTCTGAAAATGTGTTTGATAGTAATTACATATCTGTGAATGTTTGACTCCATTACATTAATGGCAGAAAGATAATGGAATTAACATTCAAAGTGTTGTTACAGCCTGTTTAAATTTACAGTCATTCATTCCTCTGTTGTCCCTTGTTTACCCGATGCCTGCATATAAATGTAATTTACACTACCTATATATCAGTATCCTTGAATATATCAAAAATAGTTTTATCATTCGCAAACCTTGACAATCAATACTTGCATACACTCAGGTAACTTCACGTACTTGTATCTTTCCCTACACACTAAAAAGGGAGAGAATAGATGATTACTTTCCCACACAAGCCTTCTCACATGGCCCATGGACTTGAAGGTGCTAAAGAGAAGTAATCTCTTTGATATGTCTAGATCTTCACTCTTCTCTCCAACACTTCCTAGGTTATTCTAGAACCTGGCAAAAAATTAAAACCTATTTCACTTTGATAAAAGTTTATTCCTCTTCAAAGTAAGACATGCAGCATCAGTAGCTTTATCCAAAATATTTATTCCCTATTTTGAACTTGTCTATAATCACCCTTTGATTCTTTGACATCAAAACATCAAATTTACAAATCTTGTTAAATGTACTTCCTGATTTGCTACACAAGAAACCCTAGTTCCAACGGATAACTCTAGGATTAACTATCTAGATTTCCAGTGAGCAACATACCCTTCTGCAGCAGAAATTAGCAAGGTTTACATCAAATTCTGGAGGGATTGGAAGCACAGTAAAATCTGTTCTTTAAATCATAAGGTCATAAGCTAATTCTTCAATTGAGAATGGCTGTATCAGTACTGCAAATGTTTCCTTCCCCGTCCTCCTCTGCAGCCTTCCACGATGTTTCACAGGTTGTTTTTCAATTTAAAATTAAAAAGTTAAAAATAATTTTAAAAAAGAGCATGAGTTAATGCAAATATTACCACTAGTATATATGGAAATCTGTTAGGATAGTTTTCTCCCTTTCAGATTATTTATTTACAAAAAGCCATTGCCTGAACATAACTGAGAAGCCATATAAGATGGCACAGTATGACTGAGTTGATATTATGTTCCATTGACTTAAAGTCATTAACTGTGACTGAGGATTTGCTTCTTGGAATCAGACACTGATTTTCATCTTTATGCAAAATAACCTACATTTTGTGGTATTAAGCCTAAAAATGTCCTTTTACGGCTGAGTAGATCAATGAACAGAGACCTAAAATTACTGAGTTTTATTTATTTTAGCCCATAAGTTGCTCTACTAGCAATTTAAGAAAAATCTGGTTGATTTCCTATTACACAGAGCTGTCATTTTCTGACCATTATACAAGAAAATAATAACATCAGTATTTTTTTCACTGTAGGAAACGCAAGACAAAGTAACCTGCATAATGGTTTACATGGATGTATTTTGTGCAGTTGATTTAAAAAAAGATCCTTAATTTCCATGGAGTACAATCCAAAATGGACGATTTCTTTCAAAATATAGGAAACTCATCCTTTTTTGTAATTAACACTTTTCAAAGTTTTCACTATTTCTCTCAAATTTTATAAAAATAAATAAATTTAAGTATTCATGAAATTCACCTTATTTAAATAAAGTTTGCAAAGTCAACAATATGAATTACAGAGTAGGACTCTAGTACTGTAAACAAGCACATAGTTTACTTCAGGAAAGAGAATCCCTACTGTACTGCATTAAATAAATACAAGTTAGATGTTTAAGAGTATATAAATTTATATAAATAAGCCTAGGTAAGATGCCTTACACAACTATAGTCTTTTTCCCTACTGTTTTATTTTACTATTTTTTACAAGCACGGAAGTAATTAAAAACAAAATGAGAACTATCAAAGGGATGAATTATGAATTAGAGAAAAGATACTACAACAAAAGCATCAGCTAAACCTCAAAGTACATTTTGCTTAGGTCACCTCTACGCTTAAAGGATATTAGTCTCAGGAGAGGATAATATAGGACAACCAGGATGATTCCAAGAGTACTTGTTATACAGAAAAGCTAAAAAAGTTCCATTTATTCTCAGTGGAACACACTTCAGGGTGACCTAGCAAAAGTTCCTTTTTTACAAGATGGGAAAAAATCCTTAGCAAAATATTAAAATGATGCAAAAAAAAGTTAAAAACTAACATCATTCTGTACAGGTATTTCAATTCAATAAGATGGTCAACCTCCTAATTCTAAATGACTGTATATTTTTTCAGTATTCAGAATCTTCAGATTCCTGGGAACTGTATATGACCATACCTTTCAGAGTGCTAAGTTTAGGATTTTTAAGCACATACTTCCAATTTAATTCTATGCACAATTATTATTTCACAAATAAAAACTCTTTCTAAATCAAGGAACACATCTCACAGCTACAGATTATCAAGGCATGTGTGACATTAATATACTCATTCAGCCTGCCATTTTCAAATATTTCTGAGTTTTAGGTAAGACTAAACTTAGCTAAGACAGC
>VZTV01029858.1:6094-59437 GCA_013400875.1 Anhinga rufa
TGCAGTCAAGAGCTTGAACAGATTTCATCTGAAAAAGAGCAAGGACCTTTGTGTATGAAAAATTGGCTACAGATAAAGAAAGGAAGTGCAAAAACAGAAAGGTGGTTCAACTTTGGAAATGAAAAGAAAAAGGAGGACAGCAAGTGATAACACCTAATTAAAACGCAGGGTGTAATTGGGGTGCTACAGAAATGAGAATGTGGGCTGGGGGAATGGTAAAAATGCAAAGAAGGCAAAGCGCGAAAGACTGAGTTGGCTGGGAAACTAGGAAGAGAGGTGAAAATCTGGTGTCGGGATTAAAAAAGGGGGGATGGGAAGAGCCACCTCACCCCAAAGGTGAGCACTGCGTGCGGAGCAGTGTTTGCAGGTGGGAGCAAGGGGGCTGCTCTACCTGCATGCCTCTGGTGGGCACCAGGCTTGGCCTCAGGAGAGCCTGGGACCTCCGAGGGATAAATCCTGAGGGTAGAGGGCTGCCAGGGCTGGATGTGGAGCTGGTCAGCTGCTGGGTTCCTTCCCGCGTGTTATTTAGGCATACATAACCTGTAAGGTAAACAGATGCTTTGGCCTGAACAGCCTTCGGATTTTTTAGTTTCCAGAGGATTCATGGGAAGTTTGGCATTTTTGTGCTCACATCTGTAATTTTTTTTTTCTTTTTCTTTCCAAGAACCAGATGGTTGCTGTGCTTGTAAGAAATGCCTGTGAGGGTTGGGGTGATGTCCTATCTTAGTGCTGTAGTGACCAAGGGCTCTGCAGGTCCCTGTGGAGCCATTGCAGGACTTGCATCCGGTAGCATTCACCCGATTTTTCACTTTTTAGCATTGGTGTGCTCCTTTGCTCGTGTGATGGCAAGCTGGATGCAGGGTTGGATGAGCAGCTAGTGGAGAACCTGAGTGGGGCTGAAATTTTGAATGTCCTCCCCGGGCATGGTGTGGGCCAGTCCCTGTGCAGCCCACTTGGAACGACTTCCATCATCTGCAGGTTACTGTAGGTATTTGAATCTAGGCTTGGGCCTAAGACTTAGTGCTTCAGAAATAAACATTTTAGAACCTGAATGACTCTGATATTTGCATATATCTACCGTCACACTAATAAATTCTCCTGCTCTAATCACATTTATAGTGTATTTTTAAAAATTCAACAAAAAATATTTGAGCTAAAACTTAGTTCTCGTTTTTCCTCACCCCTACAGGTCCCTTTCTTGCATAAACCTGGCCTTGCATGTGTAGGGTTTCTCCCAATATTGCAGGGTGCAGATTTCATATTTGTTAGAAGATTGGCTTTTTGTGGCCTGCCATCTATGACCAAGTTAGTTTTGTGTGTTTGTTTCACATAAAGATTCACAGAAGGCAAAACCTTGGCAAGGCAGTATTGGATAGATGAACTGGGGCAGAGTGGGGTGGGGTAAGTTGCTTAACCTTTCCCAACTGTGAGTACTTTGGCAACTGTACTCACAGGCTGCAGCAAAGATGTAATCCCTTCCAGCCTTTACTCCTAGAAACGGATTGCCCTTTCACTTGTGTAGCTCAGGAGCAAGCGTTTGGAGAATACAAAAACCTGAAGTCCTTGCTGTCTTGGTCAGTGAAGGTTTTTTCAGTTTATCTGGTACCTAAATCCTTAACAGGTGGCCCGAATTTCTTAGGTTATTCAGAAGCCAGCAGCAGCACCTTGCATTGCATTGTGGTCGGAACTCAAGCAGCAGCCTGAGTTCCTATGCTAAATCAAGCAGGATACAGATATGTGTGTGTGTGTATATATATGTATATTTACACAGACATGAGCTGCAGCACGAATTGGGAACAAGCTGAAAGGACTGGATTTCACTGCCCAATGGGTACGGGAGTCTAGCTCAAAAGAGAAGTGACAAAACAATCAATAACTCCTGAGTTCTTACCTTCTCATTTTTGTGATACGAAGGGTAGCTGGTATAGGCAGCCCATCATAGCCAAGTGATGTACAGGCAAAACTTTTGGAAGGAGTGGGTTTCTTCTGAATCTTCTGCTAAACACAGTGATGTTATTTCTGCTGCAGAGGATGGAGTATTATATTTGAGTCTGAGTCACCCAATTTCGCCACAGGCCACGTGAGACTTCAGCTTAATAAGTACAAGAGGTTCTCAATCTATTATTAAATCACTTTGATCGTCTGGTAGGAAACAGCTGAACGTTGTGTTCTGTGGCAGAATCTGCAGGTTTGGTTTTATACCAATAGGTGTAACAACGGGATCCGATTTAGCCATCCCTGTTAGAAGTCTTTATAAAGCTTCTTCCCTTTTTCCTCTGGCTGCAGCTTTCCAGTTAATGTGAAAGGAAGAGAGCGCATTAACAAAGAACGGTAGAGTTCACAAAAATGTAGCAAAAGCATATTCTCTCTCCCAAATAGAAGAAAGCCGAAACAGCATGCATGCGTGTGTTCAACTTGGCGCCAGCTCTTTACTTTCCTCTTGGCCGTGTTAGGGGTTTGGAAGTAAGAAAGTTTACAGTTTGCTTGGCACTGAGGGGAATCTGCTACCACAGCTGGTCTGCCTGTCTGCTTGCAAAACGGTGCGGTTGCCGAAAGCGGAGAGAAATGGAATGAAACCTTCTGGTTTCCTTGCTCTGATTTTTACACTGGCAGTTCTCAAAATAGGGGTCGCCAGCCCAGAGGGCAGAACTGGGCTGACTGACAAATCAGGGGTGCAGGCAGAGAAGCCTGAGAATTTGTGGTTTAGGACTGATATCTGTATTAGAGCTACGTTAGACAAACCTCCCATGCACTTTGCTGTCAGGCAAATCACAAGACTTTAAACTTACCCTAGATTTCAACAAATAATTTTTTTTCAGGGGGATGAAATCCCTCTCCAGCAAAGCACATAGAAACGGTGGTTGGATTAAATCCCCTGAACTTCTGAAGTAGAACTAACACATCTAGTTCTCAGAACAGTTTTCACATCACTGTCATTTGAAATGAGACCTCTTGGTAGAAAGGTTACAGATGATGTAAGTCATACAGTAAGAGGGAAAACAAAGCTCCTGTATTTGCCTGCTTGAAATCCTCTAATAAAATAATGTGTCTGTTGAAGCAGCATCTAAATGTCATTTCTGTGTGTCATCAGAAAGAAAATGTTATTCCTAACTGCAGACTGGTTCCTATACACAGTTTTTTCAGCCTTCCTAGGCCCATAAAAGCAGTCAAAATTAATGATTAGCAGCTCCGCTACCTTCACCTTATATATCAGGAACATCAGGAACTGCCTTCCAAGTTGTTTTTGCCATCTTTGTGTTTCAAGCACAGCTGAAATTGTCCATGTAAATGTGTTCTGCTGAGAATAAAAACAAACAACCTTGTGATAAATTGCTAGTCTTATTTTTCAGGCCAAAAAAAAGGATATAGCAAGCACTCGGGTGCTGCGTGACTTTCTAGCAAGTTCAGTATTCTAGGCCGTGAGTCTGTTTTCAAGCAAGTTTGTCCAAGCAATTACTTTCTGAATTACAGTTCAATTCACTCAGAATCAAATCCTCGGTTGTTTTGGGATGGGCAGCCTTTGCTGGGCTCTGCCCCATACAGGTATCAGCGCTGCCTGCAGCGGCTGATGCTCCCTGGGCAATGTGCTGGCTGGGGGAGGCTGGGCCGGGATGCCAAGGGCAGAATGCTTTCACAAAGTGTTCCGTGGTGATGGATTTTGTGTCTCAAGAGGACTCGACTGAGCTTAAACCTCCTCACCTTTAGAATATGAAGCCGAGCTGGTTGCTGAAGCTGGCAGGCTCTCAAGTGATCATGTCTAAAAGAAACAGGGAACAGATGCACCCAGCAGCACTAGGGAGGAACTGGACTCCAAAGGTGCAAGAAGAGCATGCGGCTTCCTCTCAGGAAGTGGTGGGATGTCTTAATCTTGTAGGAGGTTTGGATATCTTCGTGGAGAATTCCATGGAAATTCCTACAAATAATATTCAGCAATGTAGAAACAGCTAGTAACGGTGATGTTTTGCATGTTGCAATATGACGCTATAGCACGCCAACAATACTTAATTCATGGTAGCCACCACAAGTCTTGGGGGGACGGGAGTGTTTGGGGCGGGGGGGGTATCTTCATAATGCATGCCATACCTTAAAGATTTCTAGAGACTCCCACAGCCCCGTATGTGCACACAGATGCAGGCACATGAACCAGGCACACCTCTGAACAGCAGCTCTTCAGCAACAGGCACAGTTCTTCAAATAAACTCTGGTCTCAGTCGCTCACTCTGGGAACATGGTGTGATTGGATTGGAGGAGGGGAGCGGGATGTGTAGAAGACAAATAGACCAAAACCACCATTTTATTAAGAGAAACAAAGTGATATGTTGCCTTTGGCCTTCTCCCTAGCAAGTGTGAGGGTCAAGCACTCATATGCTCCAAAACAAGCAGGGCTCGGTCTCTGCAGGAGTCCTGTTTTGTTGGCAAGTAATTCTGGCTCTGTGGCTTTTCTGCTCCTCGTGGGCACCGTTCCTTGGGCAAAGGGAAGGCGGAGAGCTGGTTATACTGCTGGCAGGAGAGCCGGATGGCAAACAGTAGGGAGGCTGTGCCCCTTGGATGAAATGGGGCAGGGGGGAAAGCGTGGAGCCCCTTCAGCCGTGGTGGGTGAAGACATTGGGGCAGACAGTGGGGAGCAGAGCACTGGTCGGATGATGGAAGAGCAGCAGGAGAAACAAAACCAAAAAAAAAAATAGAAGTGCAGGGAAAAGTTATGGGGTTGGAGAGAAGATCTGGGCACAACGTTGTGGCCTTTTTAGTGGAGGTCTGCTGGGTTTTTACGTTATTTCTGTGTATTTACTATTTCTGTATACTCTTGATCTTCTCAGTTTCTTGTCTGAAAACTTTTTTGCTGCCTACGGGAAGCTTTTAGACAGTGGCTAAGAGCCAACAGTGCATTTTCATCAAACACTTGGGCAGAGGAAAAGATCCAAGGAGGGGAAAAGCTTAACGTCCAGTGTCCAGGTTGTATGGAAGCAGCTGAAGCTGGGAGGATAAGGATTTAAAAAAGAAAATCCAGGTGAATCCAGTGAAATCCATTCAAAGAAGAAGATAAAAAGGAGGAAGAAAGGAGGATGAAAAGCTGGCAGGGAGGCATGGCTTCAGCTGTGTTGGAGAGTGACAGGAGAGGATCCAGCCACTAACAAAGCCCCTGTGGAAGAATCTTCTCACTAAAAGCCAGCAGCTGTCACGCTGGGAGACTTCGGGGATGGCTGCGAGGGTTGTAGGTGGTCATGGTCCCTAGGCTGCTCTCCTCAGTTTTGCGCCTAAATACACGCTGTAGAGCTAGCCTAACGTGGTATCGTTGGATCCTTCCCTCTGCAGGAGCTAGGAAGGGAAGCGCTGGCTTGAGCTTGTTTTCTCTACCTCTTGCGATATCTTGGACTTTAATGTTCACATCTCAAAACCAATGTTATGGTCTCAGGGTTCCCCTGGGGCCACTTCTAGGAAAGGGAGGGTGCAGGAGGGGAGGGGAGGTATGGGCTGAGATCCAGCACCATGGTGAAAACTTGGGTTGTGCAGGGAAGAATCAAATGAAGGATGGAGAAAGGGTAGTGAAAAATATTCACAAAAAAAAATTATTGTTTTTTGTGGGAGGCACTTGCTTCCCCTATAAGCTACTTCCATTTCATTTTCTGTAATACTTCAGTGCTGCCCTTTCTCCTGGCTGTACCGTTAATTTATGATATTTACTGTTTTCCTCAGGAAATTGAATTGTCTTATTGCATGAAAATCTCAGTTCAATTTTGTTTCTTAGTGAAAGTTTTTGGTTTTCAAAGTTGTAGAGGAAAGCTCACATACGTGACCCGGATGAACAGTCAGGTTCAGAAAATAGGAGACAAGTAAAAAGAAGAGCCATAAATGTGGTATTTGAAAGCAGACGCTAATGATTTCTCATCCAATCTTTTGAGTTTCTTTGGTTGTGGCCTATGATTTTTAGAAACAGTGATAAGGCTAATAGAGAGACGTGTGATGGGTGATTGTCTAGGTAACGCTTCTGGGGAAGAGCATCGCTCAACTCAATATAGTTTTGGAAACTGCAAGAATAATTGAAAATTTCCCCATTTCATGTAGCCTTCAGTATTCTGGTGGAACAGATCAGGCACTTCCAGTGCTACCTGAGGCTTTTGTCATCCTTTTCATACAGTGTCTGTGGCTCTGTTCTGGCCTCCCACCCTAAAAGCTGAGACTCTTTAATCTCTTTTTATTGAGAAAATGTGCTTCTGCCATTAATGGAAACAGCACTGAATGACCTGTGCAAACAGAACAAATATGAGAAAATATATACGTTATAGAAAAATGTTATATATTTGGAATATTATCTAGCTGTTTTTGAAGATCAGTATTTTAAAACTCATGTTAAAATAGAAGGACTATTTTTTTTATGTATTGCAAAGAACTGTGCAACGTCCCTTTATGCTGGCCCCCCAGGGGTTCACATGGCTAGCTCCGATTTGTATGGGATGCAGGTGTAGTGCAGTTGAGGTACAGTCTCCCACCCAGGGTCCGCGCTTTGCCAATGCACCTAGCTTGCTGAAAAGCAACCCCAAGTAGTGAAACATTTCACAGCCGTTCCTGCTGACGTGATGGTGGCTCGGTGTTGTAAGGAGGGGGTGATCATCAGCATGCAGATGCGGAGGCACCCAGGAACGAGACACGGATGCAGCAACGATTACCTCCTGCTCTGCCCATGTCAGGTCTTTAGCCCAGACATAAAAGTGCACAGACACCCTAGTCCCCCAGACCCCACATCTCATGAACCTGTGAAATACATTATGTCAGCTGGCACCAGTATTAGCAACCCTTCGTTAATCTTTGGGTTGCCGAGACTTCAGGGTGTCTGAGGTCCATTTGTCAGAAAGATGGAAATAGCTGATTTACAGTGAGTCACTGAGCTGCTCAGATGGCAGTCTCCCAAAACAGGCATCTGAGGTAACTTCACTTTCCTGCACCACATAAAATGCCAGGCAGTTTTCTTCAAGTCGAGCCATGTATCGCTTCCCTCCTGTTTGGGAGCACAGGCTGCAGCCCCCGCTCAGGCTTTCCTGCCAAAAGCATGAGCCAACCTTGTCCAGCAGAGGGAATTGACTTTTCCACTTCTTGGCTATCAGCCCTCTGAATGATCTAGTGGGTGACTCCAGACGCAGTTAATTTCATTTATTTTTTTTCTTATCGGGTCTTAAAAGTTCCAGTTGGGTCTGTTAATTTCTTCCATGACCTTATGAAAATACAGCTTTTACAGCTGGGCTTTCCCAGAAGCTCTGTACCAGGGATCCTGCACACTGACTTTGTGTGTCATTAGCAGCTGGTTAGGGTCTGTGTTTGTGTATGTATTGCATGCTCCATATACAGCAGTGCCTAGGGCAAGATTGCAAGGCACTCGGGTACTCTTGGCTCCGTGTCAATACTTTAAATGAAGGACTAGGAACAGATAGCTGGATTACAGAGACGGGAAGGGAGTGAGAAATGAAGAGGTGGAAACGGAAAGCAGAGAGGGAAGGGAGCCTGTAAGTCAAGCAGCGAGGCTGCAGGATTGCTGCAACGGAGGAAGGTGCAGCAGCTGGCAGCACTCGGCACCATGGCATGGGGATGCCCAAAGTCCTGCTCGCTCCTGGCAGGGAGAAGGCAGCCAGGAGAGGGGTCTCCTGGGGAGGTGATGCAAAGCGCTCTTAGCAAAATCAGGACCTAAGGTTGTCTGTGCTGCTGCGTTGCAGAGCCTGTGTCAAGGGACTGATGCTAACACCGCAATGAAAAGAAATGTTTGTGGAGGCTGAGCTTCCTCCACACCCAGCAGGGAGCAGGGAAAGGCAATGGGTTTACACTGCTGGGAGGCCTTCAGGAAATCACCCTGGAGAGATGCCAGATATTGCAAGTGCTTTAGAAAACATTACTAAAAGAATTGCTAACATCATAGAGATGGAGGAGGAAAGATTTTTCCTCAGTAGATGAAAGAGGAAAGTCAAGAAATGCCAGATGCTGTAATGGACACAAGCCTTCATAAAGTGGAAGGATCGCCCGTGGCTTGAGACTGCTCTTCTTCTCCAAGCCAGTACTGCACACATGGACAAGTATTTATGAATTACAGAGTTAACAGTTAACTATTTTTATTTTCCCAGGATTTGAGCCTATTAACTGGCATATAGGAGTGTTGAGACACAAACGAGAACTACTGTAACCAGAATTTTAACGACAGCTCTAAACATAATAAAGGCAGTATTATCACCGAGGAGGCCAGCATTGCTGGATTAAAGAGCAAGGCTGCTTCCCAAGTGAGTGACACTACATCTCCAGCCCACTGGGCTGTATATCTGCACTCTGCTGCCCCAGACCAGCCACACCAGGAGATGCTGCAGCTCTCTTCCAGCCCACCTTCCTGGGGGTTTGCCATGGAAACCAGGAGGTGGGCAATTACGGCTGCACCATGTGGATCAGGGCTGGGGCTGGGGCTGGGGCTGGGGTGAGCAACGAACCCAGAAATGGGGCTGAAGCCAAAAGCAAGGTGGAGTGCTGTGCTCCTGCATGGTGAAGGGCCGAAGGCGGGCTTTCAGGGCCTGTATACACAAATCATATAAAGGTCCTGGTATTAATAATCAGTCATTCTGTAATTTGCATTAAATATGATAATTTCCAGGACTAGTCCTGTGGAATCCTGGCAGTGTATAAAATAAATGTGCAAAGAAGCGAGCTAAACTTTCTGTATATGGCAAGCCGTACGCTTTCCATAGGCTATGGAAAGGAGTGAGAGCTGGACTGAAAAGGTCAGTCGTGCTCTGCAAAGGCACGATGGAGGACCTTATGCTGGCATAGCCAGCAGTTTAGCTGTTAACAGTGTAACCGCCATGGAAAGTTAATTCCTGTATAGACTCAACCCTGACTCATGGGCTTGTGGGGAAGAAAAATCTAGAAGCAAGAGTGGTAAAACACCAAAGATGGTGAAAGGAGGGAGAGAAGACTGAGCAAAGTAGGGAGGGGAAAAGGAACTCGGGGAGCAAAGAGAAAGCCTTCACAGCTCCAGGGGCAATAAGGCGATTCAGTAGGTTTGAAGGAAATGGTATGGACAGGTAAAGCAGTAATACAAGGCCTTGTGGAAATGTGCAGACAGACAGATGCATGCAAGAGACTGACAGCTGAAGGAGGGGACCTGCAAGAGAAGAGATCAGTGAGCAGAGGAAGCAGCTGAGAGGCTTAGATATGGAGTAGGTAAGGAAAAAGATAGATTTTTAAAAATTATTATTCTCTGCTTTTTCTCTAGGCAAACTTTGTTCAAAATATATCACTATCTTTAAAATACTTGGCTTGAGTCATGTTCTAACTGCCCATCACCTTCTCAGGACAGGCTGCACCTTTCCAGTCCCAATGGCCCAGAAGGATTTCCAAATACAACCTTAGACCCCAGTCAGCCCCCTCCATAGGCACCAAGGTACTTTCTGTGCTTCGCACAAAACCCAAGGTTTTTCCTCCCCAGCCTTGACCACAGGCACCTCTTCCTGCCCTTCAGGTGGGGCGAGCTATTTGGTGTTGAGTCCAGCCCCACACAGCCTCCCCGAGAGGATGCAGGGCAGGAGCAGGTACCGCAGACAGGGCACCAAGGGGTCTCGCTCCATCATGGAGGACAAGGATAGCCGAAGTGTGGCTGAGAGTGAGGAAACAGGGTCCAGCAATAGCTCATGGAAATGCATTTCTCTGAGGAAAAGTGAATGGGAGATCTTTCACTGAAAGGTTTAACTTATCTGGATGGTTTTTTCCCATCTAAATCCCTTTGAAGATTACTGCCCCTCACTCCCGCAGTTTGGATGTGCAGCTGCTCACAGCAGGTTGCAAAGGGCACTTCATTTCTTGAGTGCTTCAGGAAAACTAGGTTTTAGAGAGGCTGGGGGGTGCCACCATGTGAGCACAGTGACTTCAGGGCTGGTGAAGCAAACCCTGCAAACCCCGTCCCATGGCTGTAAATAGGTGACTGTGATTGATGAAGATTCTTCAGAGAAAGGGCAGATTTTGGGAGACTATTGCAAAGGGATGTCACTGCCTCAAGATGTGTCCGACAGGGGCAGCTCCTCAGAGAGGCCGCACAGGCTGGCAGTTCTTGGAAAAGGCAAGTGGAGGCAGCAGCGATGCTGTCCCTGCCTTGTCCTCGACGGCTCGCCACCTTGGTCCCTTCTGTGTAGTTGCAGCCTGGGTGAGGGGACAGAGTGGGTAGGGATGGTGCCATGCCAACCCATGCCAGCGGCCCTGCATGGAGAGTGGCTAGGGCACTCCTTATCCCTAAAGATTTACACTCAACCTTTAAGCGGGGTTTGCAGCATGGGGGGATCTCGACCCATGTAAAGACAGTGTGGATGTTCTGTGCCTTGAGAGCAGTGAGTCCAAGAGCAAACCGTGTGTGATCTGAATATCCTGCAGATACACCTTGGAAACCCTAATAAAGCTGCCTCTGAACCACATACGTGGAGCAGGAATCGGGACCAGGAGGCAGAGGGACCTTTTTTACTCCTTGGGAGCACCCACTGGGATAGGTGACATCTGGCTGGGGCACCACCAGATCGTCAGGCCAAAGGCTCAAGCCCTGCAGCCCTCTGAAAACCACATCTACTTTTAAAGGTTGTATGTGCAAAGTGGTGTGTGTTGTCCTCAGTAAACAACTTAGCAAAGAAGGCAAAGCAGAGCTGTTCAACACTTGACATGCTGCCTGCGATCTGGGGGATAACAGCTTAGTGCTGCCTGTAGCTGGTCAAAATGCTCCTTTAAGGCAAATGATGGAGAAACAACATCTGGTGCTGTATTACCAGGATTTGGCCCAGCTGATGATCTGTTGAAGGGTTCAATAAGAGCGTAATTCTTCCAAGTCTTTTTTGCTCTGTGTTGCACAGCATATAACGAAACAAGGAGATTCAGGAAGGTTAAACCAGCTAAAGGAAGGCAGCAATATCACGGAGCTGCACATCCTCTTTGATGAACACCATCTTCTGTCACTCTTCAGGCATGGGCCTGAGCTGTGCCTTAGATTGCATCAGGCTTTTACCATAATTTCTGAGCACTCAGCTTTTGTAGATTCACTTCTAAATGAAAAGTTCTTGAGAAGTGCAGTAGTCATCAGTTTTACAGCAAAGTCATTTTTTCCAACAAGTATTACTGTAATTAAGGGGTGGGTGGGATGTCTGCCGGAGCTTAAGAAATACACTTTAAATACACAGGGACAATAGATATGACAAGGAGGATGGAGAGGCAGGAACAGGATCATCACCTGGATTTCAGAGCCTGTCTTTTTGCTGGCTGGAGAAGCTAGTCGCTTTCTTAAATAGAAATCAAAAGGTGGATGCTCACTGGTGTGAGATTCTGATCATTAGATGTCTCAGTGATGTGCGATCAAATCCTGCAATGCACCAGTGACCTTGTCCGACCACTCTTGGAGCGGGTCTTCACAGGGAGAGATCTCAGCCTCCTCCTCTACAAAACTAAACACGCCATGAGCATCTCCCAAGTGCTCTTGCTGCCTCTTTCTATATGGCTGCGTTTTTGTCGTCATGGCCATCTTCCTCGGGTGTGTAAAATGGGGCTAAGGCAATGCTTAGCAGAGCAGGATATGAAATGATCCGTCACAGAAGTCCTGACTGATGTACAGAAGCAGTGGGGTTGATGTGGAAGTGCTGTTGCAGTGGGAGAGGCTGCACCCACCTCGGAATAGCCATGGGGATAGCCTAGGGATATCCTAGGGGATTAACCTCCAGGATAGCTTACAGGATAGCCTAAGGCTTGCACGTCCCAAAAGAGTCACCTTCCCGCTGGCTCTGAGGGCACTAGGAGTGCCACTGGCTGCTATCCAAAAGGCCAGCGTGGCTCTGGCTCCTGGACTGGCTCCAGGACCCACCTAGCCCCACCAACTCTTACAAATCCCCTTCCACAGTGAACGATCCCTGCCTACGTGTTGCGGGGGGCAGCCCAGGCTGCACTTTGTGCGGTGCCATGGCCCGCAGGGCCACGTTGGCCTCTTCTGCAGGTCAGTTGTGCCTCGCTCATGTTGCAGCAAAGGCCTGGGGGTGGGCAGGGAAGGCAGCACCGACCCCACTGCCACAAGCCCAACTCTCCCAGGCTATAGCACAAAAGGGGCCAGGAAATGTTTTTGCAGCTCCTCCATCAGAAGCCTCAGAAAACACTGAGAACTAATGCTTACAGGACGAGCTGTTTCCAGCTGCTGTGCATGCTTGCAGCCCATCAGACAACCTCTCCCCTGCAAGGGCGGAGGAGCTGCTGTCTCCAAAGCTCTCTCCCCTCCGTGACCGAGTGTCACCCACCACCGCCGCCGCTTCAGCTCCCCACAGGCGCAGGCACGGCAGCACAGCACAGACATGCAGCAGATGGCATTTGGCATCCGCTCAGAGAATTGACTGCTCCCTCCTAGTTTTCGGCTGCGCCTTCCCATGGGAGATGCCTTTGCCAGGATACTTCACATTCTCTTAAATAACAAATTCCTTTGCTCCGGGGGTGGCATGGAGAGTGTTGGGTGAAAACATGGGCTTTACACTTTCTTCATGCTTCTGGAGCTTACAGAAGAAAAAAAGCAGCTGCTTTTTCTTTCTGTCCTTGTAACGATAACAGGAGGGATGTGGAAATTAAGCAGCCGAGTTTGGGCTCAGACAGTCCGAGTCCTGGCTGTGATGGGTGTCTGCAGGGACACTCCCAGCACAGGGCACAGCTGGGAGCCTGTCATACCACTTGCAGGGTGTGGGCAGCTCACCAGAAGGGTCAGCACTAATTACAAATTACAGTCTTATTTCACCATAAAAACAAATGATGTCTCTCACCACCCTGATGAAGGAGGTTTTTTCCCCCTCCCCAACCTCCCCAGGAGTGCCACTTGGTCTTGTGTGTAACAGGACTAGTCAGCCCCAGGGTCAGAGCTATAATGAGGATGCCCAGCAGCTCTCAGCCCTCATGCCAAGAGGGGTTGTTGCTATGGGAATTGAGAGGGCACATACAGACAGCATCTGGAGCCTGTGTCTTTCCCTGTCCAAGGCAGCTGGATTTGGAGGGAAGCAAAACTAAAAGGAGGTGGCAGAGAGAGACAGAGGCACAGCAAAATGCATGCATGTTAGAGGAGGGACCTTCCCAGAATGAGAGTACAGTGGGATACAGAAGAGCGGGGACACCAAACTGTCAGGCAGTGGTGGCTCGGCTTGGTAGGATAAGCCTTATTTTCTGCTCTGTTTGACACTGGAAAAAGGTCCAGTGGAAGCCCAACTGTAACAAGATGGGATCTGCCTCCTCAACTTACCGGCCCAAGTGTATTTATTTGGATATTGATGGAAGAATTCAAAAGGTACTTTTGCTGTTTTTCACAAAGTGGTGTGTCCGGACGCAGCAGCGGCTGCAGGCTGTGTTTGCTGCACGACCTATTTCTGTAACGCGAGTTAGACGCGTGTTTGCATTCAGCGCTGTTGCGGGCTTCAAACCTCTTTTTAAGGGGAAGTGCCGGGGGGGGCGGGGGGGGGGAGATCTTGAGTGGCTTCTGGTTTGTACACAGATGTTTATTTAAAGGGGAAGGGGATGCTGGCAGCAGGGGAGGGCTGGGTGCTGCCAGCTTTCGCTGCCTGTGTGGGGGATCCTTAGTTTAGCAGCCGTGTAGGCTTCCTCTCCTGGAGTAGCGTTGCAACGTGTTTACAAAGTTTTGCCTGCGGAAAGGTTTTCACCCAAACAGTGGGAGCTGGAAAGCATGGCATGCTGAGTTATTTGGAGATTGCCTTCTGGATGGGGGTTTAGCGATGGGCATTTTCCTACCACCCAGCTGAACAGCAGGCAAGTGCCCGGCTGTTGTGCGATGGGGTGTGCTGCTGCATCGCCGACGGGCTGCGGGGTCCCTGCCACCTTTGCCAAGTTGTTCATAAAACGTTAAGTAAAACTTTCACTTCCATTAGCTTGCCTTGTTTGCTTAACCACGGTTCACAGCACAGGGGAAACTGTGGGAGAAATGTATTCTGGCTAAAAGGGAGAGCTCGCACGCTGCTGAGCTGACAGCCCACTGCTTTTAAACAGAAACAATGCCGCTGCGTTTTTATAAGTCGTCTTTTTCTTCTTTTTGTCAGCAATTCTTTGGCCACAAACCAAGTGCCCTTTTTGTAATAGAGGGAAAGCAGCCACGAGGCTCAAGAGCAAATAATTCTGACTTGCAAAATTCAAATCTCTCCCTCTCGTCTTCCTGCTCTAAATCTTCATTTCACCCAGCCTCACATTTTGTTTCTCCTTTAAAAAGGAACAGCAAAGATACCCTTTCCCTTCCCTCCCCTTTGCTGTATGAGTGACTGCAGAAACGAGGTAAAGGGAGAGCTGATAGAGTCCCGTCCCACCATGCATACCTCCATTGCCTATAGACCCCTCTGCCACTGCCCTGGAGACCCACCATGACTGCCAGAGTCCTGTCCTCAGGAGCAAGACCTTGTAAAATCCAAATCTGCACCAGGTCCCCCACAGCAGGCTGCTCCTCTTCATCCATCTCAGGGCTTAGATATGACGGTGGTCCCTTTGCCGCCGCGGGCTCCTCTGTATCGGCAGGCAGGAGCATGCCGCCTCTGCCGAGCTGAAGGCGCTGCTTCCCTTTTGCCAGGACTTAATGAGTTGGTCACCTGGCAGCCCCCAGAAGCAAGGCTTGTACGGAGCTCCCTGGCACACTTACTGTTCAGTACAAAAATGTTTCGGTATTTTGAAAGAGTGGTGAGTATTTCCATAGATGTTGGTAAAGTGCATCATCTGTCGTCTACTCTGGTTTGAAAAAGAAATAGCATTTCTCAGAACCAGCCTCTGGAGAGTAATTTTGACGCTAGAAACACAGAAGAGGCACAATCGCATGAGCAAGCAAATGCAAACTCAAGCGACATTACGTTTTTTTTGCTCGATAAATATTATCTGTTTCTTTTGTCAGATGTGAAATTCCATCTGTGCAATGTTTGGAAGGATTCCTGCAGTAAAAATGCCGTGTAAAAATGCCATGTAAATGAGGTTCACCCAGGGGTAAGCAGGGCATATCTCAGATTCTCATGCCTCCCCAGTAACAACATTATTAGAAAGAAAATAAAAGGAACCCTTAATCTTCCAAGGAATGCAGTATCGGAGGCTTCTAAAGGGAACTCATTAAATCAATGCTACTCATCGACCCAGTAATGAGGTATGAGCTTTGTTATAACAGTGCTTGTTGAGTTTGAAAGGGCTCAGCTCCAACTTGCAACAGGCTTTCTGGACACCGCAGAGTCATGCAATAGAACTGGGCATCCTACAATAGTGCTAGCTGTGATGGCACGTATTCAGAGGTAATTCTGTGTTTCTGCAGCCTCATTCTGAATTTCCACCGGTGCAGCCACAGGGTGTGCCACTGACTTTGGGAGTTGTTTCACCTTGGCACTGGGTTAAACAAAAGGACACACCAGGCTCAGGGAGCTGCATGCCACCTCCCCTAGGAATCTGCGTGCTGCAGATGAGCACTTGAAAGCACTCTGCAACAGGAGTGTTGAATTAAGCTAAGTAGGTTTGTGTGTCGGCAGGTCCAGAGGGGCACAGCGGGGAGGGCAAAGAGATACGGCAATTGTTGGAGGAGGGTTTCCTAGCTTTGGAACCCTTCTCAGTAGCTGTTGAAATAAAAGAGGTGCCATCAGCAGGGGTTGAACACAGGCCCACACCCGAGACCAGCACGTCCCAGAGGATGGGCTGAGGTCCATACCTGCAAGGCCAGCGCCGTGAACACCCAGGAGTCCAGTAGTGGTGGGAGGCTGAGAGCAGAAGAGAGCCCAGCCTAGTGCTGCTGTATATCACTCCTACATCACACCGGGGAAGCCTAGCCCTTGCCTCAATAACTTCCTCGGCTCCTGCCCTTTCCCCTTGGCCCCATCCTGCCTGCACCTGCAAAGGCTCCTGGTCATTGGTCACACTCTGATAAACTGACCTTTCAGAGGCATGGGCAGACATAAAATTGTCTTCACCAAAGCTGACTGCAGGACAGGCTCTCCAGTGGGCAGAATTGACGGAGCATCTCCCCATGCCGGGGCAGCAAGGGCTCTGCTTTAGAAGGGACATAAGATGACCCACCCCAGCCCAGCAGACACCAACTGTGGAACCTCCAACAGGCACCTGAGCTCAAGATCCCTAAAGGGGTGGCTTTTGTGTCCACCAAGGGAAGGCTCTGGACTGCTGGAAGCTGTGTCCTGGCCAAGGGGCAGGGGATGGGGGTCTCCTGTAGGGCAGATGCCTCCCCAGCTGGTAGAAGTAGAGCTGAACATGAAGCAGGAGGTGGAGGGGACAGCCATGCCAGGGCTGCTGGAGAGGGAAATCAAAAGCTTTGCAGCATTACAGCCACCTGCCAAACCAGGGCTCTGTGCAAACCAGCTTCAAAGAGGTCACTTGTTCTCAGAGCTGGTTGAAAATGATCTTATGGTATAATGCACTTCCTATCCAGTGCCTATGGAAAGGGCATGCACGCCTGGGGGAAACAAGCACTGCTCGGTTTATTTATTTTTAAAGGATCCTCTTGCCCAGAGACACCAATCAGTTCTTTACTGGTCTGCCTGGACACACACCTTCCTCTGTGCTTCGCACATGTGCCCATGAAACATGTCCGTGTCCCACCCCTGCCACAGCCTGGTCTGCTGCCAGGCAAAGCGGGGAAGACGTGGACATGTTTCATGTGGGATAAGGTGATCTTGCAGTTCCACCGTGGATGGGGATTTCTCGTTGTTCCTAGAGTGCCACTAGAGGGGGACAAGCACCCAAACCCCCCAACCTGCCAGCAGAGAAGTGAGGTTTGCTGTGCCAAATTGAAGCCGGATCTGGAGTCTTATTTTCCTTCATGACATTATTAACCCTTTGGCTGTATTTTTAAAATTCCTATTGAGTCTGTTTCGAATTAAAAATCCACCAGCAGGAAAATGTTCCCCAGCCCATGCCCAAATTTTTTCCATGAAGAAACTACTGGGGAACATTTTCTTTTGACCTTTGAGATTTAAATGGTAGCATAGCCAGACCAGCCAGTGGCCATATTCCCAGATGGGTGGCTTCATGGCTCTCATTTTCAAATGTCACAGGTAGTGGCTTTGCTCACAGATTTTTAAGGAGTTCCTCTGATAAAAATGCTTAATTCAAGAGGATTTCTGTTTCCAGTGTCTTAATCAGCATCACATTTGTAACAAGGATGGAAAATCAGAGGGATACGGAGCCTGAGCTAACTAGAAAAAAGAAAAGGACCGCCTCCTTTGTCAAGGATTCAAGGAAATCACTCAGGGTGGTATTTTCTTCCTCTTCAGAAAGCAAGCAAAGAATTTTGGAGCCATTTTCCTGTTTGACTGAGTTATTCTGGATGCCAAACAGAGGAATCACCTTTTTTTTTTCTCAGAGAAATGTATTGAGTTCAACCTTTCTGGGTGTCTACTATACTGACCTGTGGAGCAGGATACTGATCCATCCACAGCCATTGTTTCTCTTGGCCAGAGGTCTACGATGAACAGAAAAAAGCTAAGACTGTGTTTTGGTGCTGTGGTTATTGCATTGAAATGTCAGTGCATAGGAATAATTTCTGTCATGTGAGCTTTTCTTTTTAATTAGAGCAACAGCAACTGTGATATAAATGCCTAGACTCTAGCAAACTCGACAGATTTTTCCAAAGCTCGCCGTGCTATTTTTAACACGCCAAACTGGATTCAGATTAAAAACAAAGCACAGCAGAAAAATAATGATGTGATGATCAGTTCAAGGCGATTAAATATTTTTGCATCCCCATGACTCTCTAGGCACAGCAGGGCAAGCATGTTCTGTGGTGCCATGGACCCAATGCCCGTTCTGTTTGGAATGGGGATTTAGGGCAATGCCCTTGCAGCTGCCAACCATTGGAGGGGTGCACAGAGCTGGGGTTCATGGGCAACTGGGACGTGGACACCTCCGGGGGCCTCTCTGCCTGGCTGGTGTTCACAGGTTCCTTCCGCACATGGACAAGCCGATGCCAAAACCCTCCTTAGCATGGTGAGGCATAAAGATGTTTTTGTGGGATCAAGGCCATTTTCTTAGTGCTGGAAAATCTCTGTGGGTGAGGGAAGGTGCAAGGTAGCACAGCCTGAGTCTGGCCAGTGGTCTCAGCTCACCTTGGCTCTCTGATTTTAGCTCGCCCCAGTGAATTCAAGGCAGCTTCTAGAAATTCTCATAGTAAAGCAGCAAGAAATGAACAGCGGGTTCCTAAAACTCCATCACATTACAGCACACAAACATTTTAAAGAGTAAAAATGGCTTAAAAACAGTTTTTTTAAAAAGTGAGAGAAAATATCATACTTGAGCCCTCTCTCTCTCCTATTCCCTCTTCTCTTTCCTCCCCAGCGAGGGCTCCTCAGAGCATTTAGAGAGCCAAACCATAATCCTAGCGCAGCTCTGTAATTCCAGCATAGCTCCATAATTCTTCTGTACCCATCATCCAAAAAAGTTGTTTACTGCTGCTTATCTTTCTGAATTCACATGCAGTCTATTATAGTCATTACAGTTTATGCTCACAATAGCCAAGACAAAGTGTAGGTCTACCACTCTCCTGCTAGCCTTACCTATGCGTTCAGACAAGCCAACCGTAGCAACTTATGCCACTCACATACAAACTCTTTTGGCTTAATACAAACAAGACAAAACCATTTTGTTTCTATCACCTTTCTATTGAACTTACTTCTACAGCTGCAAACTGGCCTTTCACTAGCCTCTCACCATGCCTGCTTTTCCTTACTCCATTAACTAACATTACCCTTCTGACGGTCCTATATTATCAAGCGTGTTGTTAATGTCAGACATTAGTTGTGTGAGTAATTTTGAAACAATCATCCTAGCTTCACTTGTGTTTAGTGAGGACCTTTGGTGCTAAAGCATCCTTATTATCCAGTTTACAAAACATTTCAAGCTTAATGCATTAATGGGCTACAGGGTTAATTGCACTTAGTACTCCATTAGCAACAACTGTGTGCCCTTTTTTGTGTTAAGTAAAGCCAGAGTATAGACATTTCTGTTATTTGTCAAAAGCTGAAATATTTTTATGTCTGCTGCAGAAGATAAACTTTCAGCTCAGCCTCTCACAACCAGCCTTGCTGGTTCCTGCTTACATTCTGCCATTAATCATTAGTACTGAAAGACTGAATAGTAGCAATTTGTGCCTTAGTATAGTCAGCAGGTTGCACAAGGCTCTCTTTAATATAACCTGGCTTCCTCTATGAGCCTCAGTGACTAAAAAGTAATGAGATCCATCCTTGCTCATAGTGACAGAGCCAACCCCTGCCCCGCTGTCCTTCTCAATGACGGCCAAGATTGCCCTGGGGGGTCACACGTATGAGTGTATTGTAGACGTTTTCTTTTCCCCAGAAAGAGAAAAATCTCTTCTCCCATAGTGCTCTGTTCAGGGATGTTATAAGGACGGGAATTGTGACATACCATATAGCCACGTGCCTTGGGATCCTGATACATCAGCTCTGTCTGGCAGCTCCTGTTTCTCATTTTAGGGTAATGTATATAATTAGGAAACTAACAGGATTCACCCCACTTAACCGTAGCCATCTAACAGTTAGTGGTGACTGCTCCAAGGTAGTCACACAGGCTCCCCGGTAGTCACTGGGGAGGTGGGTGGCGCCTCCAGAGGATGATTCATCCCATCTTAAACTGGGTTTTGGAGACATGTAGGCTGATTTACCCTTTGGAAGTTGTTCTTTTTCTCTACTGGAAAGAGAGGGAGTCTAAGCAGAGCAACATGCACGAGATGCCAAGCTTGCAAATGTTTGAAGTTACGTCAGACGAATCCCACCCATACATTTCACTTAGGTGTGTGTTGAAATGAATGTTGTCAAGCCACGTCACTGCTCAAAGGTAAGTGTGAATCAGCAGGACTGCAGAGCTCTGTCTGTCGGAAGTAAAACATCTACCATGCTCCTCATCCTCTAACAGAAGCAGTGTTTGAAGAGCTCAGGGGAGACTTCATTTTTGCTCAGATTCTCAGCTGAGGGCTCTCGTGCTTTCTTCCCCACACGCACATACACACATACACTTATCCTCTGTTCCTCTCTCAGAGAAGCTCCTACTGCATCAAACAGATGGCAAATCTGGCATACTATTTTTAATACTGCCTAACATTTGAAGCTCAGATAAATGGAGTGGTTTTCCGAATATCGACTGTTAATTAGTGCAAGAAATAAAAAATATGCATTTTTGCTATAGCTGGGCTCATGCTATGCCCGTATCTGAATTCAAAGAATGAGATACCTGGGACATGTTTAGATGTGGGGTTTTAGGTAAGGCTTCTGTTGGATATTGGGAGCTATGACTGATAAGGTCATTTATCACCATTTTTTGAGGAAGACCTATTTGCTTACATGTTTAGAAACATTAATTTCTTCCAGTGATTTGTACAGAGTGGTATCTAAAAGTTCTGGATCCTCCTTCATTTTGATATAGGCAACAAAGACCCCTGGAGAGACAGGGAAAGTCACAATGAAATATTTCATGTCAGCCTTCTGCCTTAGCAATTCAGAAATCCTCCCTGAAAGCTGCTGTTACAGAAGCAGCATCAATTTTCACAGTCCCTTCAAGATACATAACTGAGTTTAAACCAAACTCTTCCCTGACACACTCTCCTCCAATCTCATTAGTGAAATATTATAATTTTAGATTGTTTCAACTCTGCACTTTCAGCCCCGACTCTGAACATTGCTCACTGAGCTGAAGGAAAGACATCACCAAGTGCTAAAAGTCTTGAACACAGCTGGCTGAGACCAGCAAAAGGAAGTGGGACTGGAAACTGGGGACAGGCTGGCTTTGAAAATATGTCTGCATTATTTATTTAGGAATTTTACTAGGGTAAAAAAAAAAAACAAACACAAGTTAAATTCTTGGAAGAAAACCCAATTACCAACAACAGATCAGAACAGGATAACATTCTGGACACGGTTTACAGTTTATAGAGAGGATTAGCTGTTCTGAGGATCAAATATAGAAGAGAAATTGGATTTGTGGGCTGTGTTTTTACCCATCCTATCTGAAAGCAAAATATAATGTGATTAGTTGTAAGCTGGTAGGTTGCACAGTATATGCACTATGGTCCCTTAGTAATATGTCCATCACAATCCTTAATATTGAACTACTCCTCTGAGTAGGAAAGCCAGCCAGAGTAAGGTCTCTTAATCCCTACTCTTTCTGAAAGGGCTTTTAAAATCCTTGTCCTCAGCCAGAGGTGGATACTATGGATTAAGAGACAGTGGCCCCTTATTTCAGAGGAAGATGTTTCAAAAAATGCAGAACTGTCTCCAGGAAAAAAAACAGTCCCCCAGAAGTGAGCTCTGGGCCAGGAACCAGGCATCCCCATTGAGTCACACTGTCCTACTTCACAGTCACTGCATGCTTCATCAAAATATTATTTCCACTCCAAAAAGCCTCAGTTATTATTCATTCTGCTTTTCCCCCCTTTGCTTCATGTTACTTCCCAAGGCAGGCAGACAGCGTTCCCCACTTAAATCATATGGCTACTTCTTGGTCTTGATGGAGAATTATTCAAATGATCAAGCTGAGCATCCAGGGAAGACTGGTTTTTCTCTCACTTTTTTTCTACACATGGTAGAAGTTTTGCTAACAGTAACAAGGACCGAAACATGAAATAATGTTAACTCTCAAACAGGGAAAATTAATTGTTTGCAGATGCTGCATCATTTTTGAGGAATATACTCTTTTCCTCCTGGCACAAATCCAAAGGAGATGCAATTAACAGGGTTTATATGTGCCTGATTTTCCTCGTGGCATTTAGTCATCAATCTGCAGGCTGAAGCAGAGGCCTCTGTTTCCTTTCCTATGCAGTGTATCACCTCTGTGACTCTGCTTACATGATTTTGGCTCTGCCTTTGCTTTCAGAAATGATACTGGCAAATGAGTGTCTTGTCTTGTCCAGTCTTGCAGGAGACTCTAATACCACCAGGCAATACAGGAGTCCCTATGTCCACTCTTTTTTGTAGGAGGTCTGTCAGGAGCTGCATCCCTGGCTTTTCTGGGCTACGCTGACCCACATGACTATGCACATTTTTTGATGTGTACTATGGGGAAACTTGTCCGCCCCCTATAGATGCATGATCTTAGCCCACTACCACAGTTGTAGAAACAACAACCACAGCAGGAGGGTGTGGTCTCCTGCCTTTGGCCTCTGCTATGCTCCATAGCAAGGTCTCAGCCCTGTCCTAAGCAGTGATTTCTTCCATGCCTGAGCATTAACACAGAGAGTGAGGTGCTGTGAGACACATTGCAGCGGCGGCTTCCACCCAGGGGTAGGAACAGGGACCTAAGCAAGACAATTACCAGGGCTTAGAGACAGCTGAGACAGGTTTGAAGGGAGATGAAGTCCCTCACTGCTGACTGTGGGCCTGGATCAGACCCACAAACAGCGCCAGAAAGATATGGTCATGGAGACATTGGGCTGAAGAGCAGTGGCTTCAGGACATCTGCCCAAGTAAGGACATCTTCACAGGACTGGGTAAGATGGTTGCTTCTCCACCCAGTGCCAACAGAGCTGCCTATCCTCAAAGCTGCAGGTCAACCACGTTCTTTGGTCATGGGAGAAACCATGTGTCCCATCCGGCTGAAGTACATCTACATGCCAAATGTCACTGTATTGACTTCATGTTGCCAATGTCCCTGCAATGATAATGGACTTTAGGCAAATAGGATTCCTATACTGTGCTGGAGCCATCAATAGTACGCAGCACTGTCCTCCCATCTCTCCAAAATACATTCCAATCATATTCCATCAGCACAACTGACATCGACTTTATTGGGAACATAAACCTACAGGCAATAAAGGAACAATTGCATATTGCTGGGAAACATCTGAGGCTGGCTGCTTTGTTTTAGAACAGAAGGAAGTTGGTCAGAAAAGCTCAGCAGGTTGCAACAAAAGAAAACTTTAGTAGCATATGCTTTTTGATGAAAAAAACCCCAACCACTGAGGACAGCCATCCTGAGATGGGTATCAAAGTGCCGTGGGTGATTCACAAATCCACTTCTAGCAAGCTTAAGTAAAAATGCCAAGTATGGAAAGCTAAAAAGCATGTATGGAGATAGCTCATAATCTAGAAAATAGTATCTACAGTCTTTGTTTTGCTGCCTACTCTTTTGCTATTACATGGAGTAAAGGAAGCATTAAAATTCATCCTCAATGCATTGAAAGCTCCTGCTGCTTTCTATGAGTCAGGCTGGCTTTCTTACCTTTTTTTTTTTTTTAACTTTTTTCCCTTCTTATCTGTCCCGGTCAATAATAATTGATTTCCAGAATAAGAAACCTCAATACCTGAAATAGCACTCCTGGCACATCACAAGCTTTTACCCTCTGTTCAGCCGCAATTAACATCATCTCCTCAGTTACTGTGTGTACCAGTTGTTGTACCCTCCAATACTTTGACAGACAATTTTAGCAGCTACCACCCCAGTAGGATGCTGTGTTCTGCTAGGAGCAGAGTTTCAGCCCTATCTGAACTCGATTGGCTATGTTTTATTGCTTTGATTGCTGCTGTATTTTAATAACCAAGGGTCAATCACTGGGCAAAGCAGGCTATTAAAACACACCCGGGCATTAATCCCACCCATTTCCCTAGTAGCAATTACTAACTACCTCAGCAATCAAGTGCCTCAATGTTTTATAAAGTGAAGATATTGCCTGGTGTCTACCAGGCCACTGCTGCCCACAGCCCCTGCCTCCTTCTGGCAGCACAAGGCGAGGCAGCAAAACTAAACCAATGGAAGGCCATCCCAGATGACATGTTCTTCATTTTCTGGGTCACCTGGCTCGAGCCTGATCTGTGGGCATGCACATCCCATGTGCCTGTGATGGACGGCAGTGGAAACTGTGCCTGAGAATATGGGATGCTATGGATGGTCATGGGCAGGTGGAAAACAAGGCTTCCAGTGAGGCATCTCCAAGGAGAAGAGGCTTTTGACCTTGATCTCCCTGTGCCTCAGACCTCATCTATGAAATATCACTTTCTTGTTCCTCCTGAGTTTTGCTATTAGGTGTCCACAAGTCCCTTTGAGCTGCTGCATCCTGAACCCAGTTGCTCTTTCTGCAGCTATTTCTTCTTCGGGGGCGTGAGGGAGCTGAGCTCCAGAGCTGGCCAGGGAAGCTGCCCACTCCACACCACCACTGGCCCTAGTAGCCACCCTGTTAGCACCAGCAGGCCCCAGTAAATCAGCCCCACCGCTTGCTCTTTTTCCTGACTTTGAGAAGATGAACCAGACCTGACTGCCATGAGGCATTTTATTTCCATGGCAGGTTCAAAGCCTCCACCATAGTCAATCAAAGACACACAGAGAGGCTTTTTGCCCGCCATCTCAGCTGCAAAGAGGTTCTCAACCAGGGAGCACCATCACCCACATGTCCTGACAGACAGAGGAATCTTGGGGAAAGCTGTGGCATGGGATCATGTCATTGAAGGCAGCGTTACAACAGGGGTCAAGGGGCTGTTGCGTTCCCAGACCCACTGCTCAAACAGACTTCTCTGCATAGGGGCTGCCTGGCATCTGTGGAAGGGCACGGCAATGAAGAAGGTGTTTGGGGGCATGGGAAGGTAACAGTGGCAAATTTTGTAATTCAAGGTCTGAGCTCTGACCTAACAGCAGGAACGATACAGCCTGATAGTTGGCAGGAAATTGGGCACAACCTGGGGGGAAAAAAAACCTCTGTTCTCTTTAAAGCTAGCTTAAGCCAGTGTAGTCATAAAAGCAATGCCCTTTTATACCATCCAAGGACCTCCCCAAATCTAGGCTGTTTTTTTCCTAAATCTGGGCTCTTACATCTTTAAATTTGCAGTTGTTATCATCCTGAAGCAATACTGCATTATGAAATACCTTTTGGTCTCAGTTCACATACATTATTGCTCTACTTCTGAACAGTGCAATTAAGTCTCCAGAGCTTGCTTGCTTTATTGAAAAAAGCACAGGTATTAAACAGGAGTAGAGAAATACTCCATCTCACAAGTCACATCAGATAATTGAAGTGGTAGGATGAGCCTTAAAATTAGCCCAGTTCACACCTGAATAGAGTTCATACCTCACTGGGAACTAACTGTCCTTTGTCTTCGTCTTCCATTTTTTTTTCCCCTGCTGCTGTTCGGTTTGGAAGGTGATCTTTAGTAAATATTGCAACTCCAAAGATATCATGGACCTCTTCTGCATTGCAACAGGGTTACCAAGGTAGGTCTGTCTTTGCATTTGTGACATTCATTTCACTTTTGTTCCTTTACTTCTGGGGACAATTTAAAGACAGGCCCCAAATGATGCATTTACCTGCTATTCAGGCTTCTCTCTCCTTCCAGTCTATTGGAATTGGGGCAACCCAGAGAGCACCAGCTGCAAAAGTGCTTGAAGCTCTGGCAGGCATTGAGCCACCTCAGTGCTGACTGTGCTTGAGGAACAGAGTGGAATAGAGTAGAACAGAAGAGGTGTAGTCTAAAAAATTTAAAGCAAGTGCAGAGCCCAGCCCTGCATGCACATGGGTTGTGTGCACCTACCAGTTATCCCTCAGCCCTACATTTTTGCCCATATCGAGTGAAAGGCAACCATATATTTAGAACCTGGGTTTTAGGGAAAAAATTTGGGCTAATGAGAAGCATTGCCACTATGTGATAAGCTTTCTGTTTAGATAGAGTACATTTTAATCCTAGGTATGGGATAGTCAAACACAAAGTACCCCAGCGGAACCATTTTATAGAACATAAATATCCCCAAATCCATTGCCCAGGCCAAGTGTTTCCTAATTTATTTTGTCTTGCAAAGTCCATGCATCTCACCTTCTGTAATTTCCTAGAGGGTTTGTTTCTCTTACCTACAACCTAAAGAGCAGCACCCAACTTAAATCTCTGTGTTGAGAGGGTTCCAGGATCAGGTGTAGGCGTGTGCCGGGGTGGGAAAGGCCAGTGCGTGGTGGAGGGTGGCACGGTGTAGCACCCAGCCACTTCTGCACCACCTGTCTAGGGCGGTGGTGCAGGGGGAGGGAAGCCCCTTAGTCACATCTTAGAAGAGGGCATCTGCTGCCTGCATACGGGCCTTGAGCAGCGCAGGCCAGATGCACAGCAACATGTGATAAGCCATAGTCTTTACCTTGGTACATTCAGGTTTACAATACAGAAAAAAGCACAGGAAAAAGTAAGCTAATCCTTTAATCATGGGTTTATTGCATGACTCTAGCTCTGGGGATTGAAAAATAAAATTGTCTATATTGACTCAGAATTTGCATAAACTGCTGGACAGAATTAATGCCCTTTACTGTTTATCCTGGCTGTTTCCTCCCATTTGACATTAAAGAGGTTAATAACTCTCATTTGCCTATGAAGTCAAATACATACACTCCATCACCCAGGAAACTTCATTTAGCAGTTTTAGTCATTCATGAACAGGGGGTTCACTTCGTGTTTGTCATTTTATTTTAATCAGAAGACTTCCAAAGAACTGTTCATTTCAGCCAGGCCTGGAGCTAGAGTAAACCTCCAAGGTTTACTCTGAGGCTATGAGATCACACCTAGCACAGTATAAAAAAAAAAAAAAGGCTCCATATTCATCAAGACTTTGGTTTTGTTTGTTTTGGTAAAGGAGCAACTGGAAAATTTCAAGACATTCATAGCACTGGTAGTCATTTGTATAGTGTGAATCAATACATAGCTGCCAAGTCAATGTATCACAAAACATAGCTTTTTAATAGAAATTATTAGTTGATGAGTCAACAGAATACATGAGTTAGCAGGGAGCTGTCATGGTTTAACCCCAGCCGGCAACTAAGCCCCACACAGCCGCTCACTCACTCCCCCTCAGTGGGATGGGGGAGGGAATCAGAAGAGTAAAAGTGAGGAAACTCGTGGGTTGAGATAAAGGCAGTTTAATAAGTAAAGCAAAAGCCATGCACACAACCAAAGCAAAACCAGGAGTTCATTCACTACTTCCCATGGGTAGGCAGGTGCTCAGCCGTCTCCAGGAAAGCAGGGCTCCCTCACACGTAACAGTTACTTGGGAAGACAAAACACCATCACTCCAAATGTCCCCCACTTCCTTCTTCATCCTGCCCCAGCTTCATATGCTGAGCATGACACCATACGGTGTGGGATATCCCTTGGGTCAGTTGGGGTCAGCTGTCCCAGCCATGTCCCCTCCCAACTCCTTGTGCCCCCCAGCCTGCTCGCTTGGTGGGGTGGGGTGAGGAGCAGAAAAGGCCTTGGCTCTGTGTAAGCACTGCTCAGCAGTCACCACAACATCCCTGTGTTATCAACACTGTTTTCAGCACAAATACTAAACATAGCCTCATACCAGCTTCTATGAAGAAAATTAACTCTATCCCAGCCAAAACCAGCACAGGAGCAAAGTCTGCTCTGAGGTCAAAGATAATCATGCTTAACATTTTGCCAGAAACATCTCTGGAAATTGAAATGGCTGAAGCACCAAGCCTAACCCACCCTGTGCTTTGACCCTTTCTGCACCAAGGTCAAATGGGTCTGAGACAGTGCCAGGCCAGGCCAGGAGTGCTGCAAGAGAGAAGATGGCTATGCACCATATGCAGCAGCACAGAATTTCAGCCAGCATTTCTAGGTCAAATAAACCTCTTTGAAACATGCTTTTCAGGAACACAACAATCTCCCTTCTGACAGCAGACAATTGTATGGTATCCATTGATCCGACAATGCCTGCAAACTCAGAGAGGTAAGCCTGGCTGCAACCTGCTTTTCAAAAATGGGGTCAAGCCCAAGGGAAGGGGTGGTGTTTGCCTGCAGATGCCTCTTCTGTGCAGTGGGCAGTAAGCAACTCCCTGGAGGGAGGGAGATGACAACAAGAATTGTATGCTGGCTTATAACACTAATGCCTGCTGGTTTTGAAGAGTTTTTGCTTGTTATTAAAGTAGGAGTAATTGAGGAAAAAAATAATGCTTTTAACTGTTTAATGTAGAACATCTGTTCCCATCCCACCCTGTTTGCTGTCAAATGTGAACTGCAAACTGCTTTCTGAGTGTTGCTAACATCAACCCTCTCTGACTCTTCCAGGTCTCCATACAAAGTGATACCTGTTGCCACTGAGCAGCTTTCAGGTAAAACAGCCCTTTTGAACTGAATTTACCAAAGCCGAATTTGTGAACATTTGCACGTGGAAATTACGTGGCTATGATGCAAGAAAGAAAGATGATGGTGTCATGGTTGTAGCTGTGGCATAATAAGAAGTGTTTGATCACAGTGTTCTGGTGGAAATCTAAAAAAAATCCTCCAATTTCAAAGTATTTGAGGGTGAGGTGGAATGGCTGGGGTCCAGGGGACTTTCACAGTGCTTAGCTCTGGTCTGACTCAGCACCACTCATGTCCTGGGGAAAGTGTCACATGGAGCAGTGTTTTTTTTCAGGTGACGCAGAATATGCTTGAAAGCACTGTCCTGTGGCATTTTGTTAAACTTGTTCATCTCTCAGCAAAGCTCTGCTGGAAAGCTGAGCACAACATTTGAACTCCGTGTTATTTCCAAATAGCCGAGGAGACAGCATAATTTCTGTTGTGGGCATCGTGCTCTAAGTGTAATTAATATTTAAATACACCTGACAAGATTAAAGAAGGCCTGGATGAAAGAACACATCTGGAACACATTCCGCAGCGCACAGCGCTGTTGTACTCTACAGGCAGGACTGAAGTGGCACTTCTACCATTTCTCTTTGCCTGCTAGTGTTATGCGCAGGCCAGTAGCTCTCAGGCACCAGAGCAGAGCATTTGCTTAGAACAATTCCTGTAGAGTATCTGGCTCATGGTGTCTCTCATCTGTGCAACTGCGCACTCACTCAGAGGCAGACTGAGCAAGACTCCTAGCCTGTCCACTGTGGAGCTATAGGAAGAGTCTGGCTGCTGAGGCAGGGGCTGCAGGAAGGTAGGAGACATCAGCTGGGGACACAGTTTGAAGCAGTAAAATGAGAAGATAAGAGAGGCAAGGGGCAAGAGGTTAAGATTTTCTTGGAAATGTAGACTGCACAGAAAGAACAGAAGGGAGTCAGAAAGTCTGGGGCTGGAAAAAGTTGTTCACAGGAATGAGTGAGGCTCTTGGACTGGGGCAAGGCACTTTTGCTGGTCCCACCTCGTCCTCTCGCTAATGCCATTTACACTTCCCACCTCTTCTTCTTGCTTAGGCTCCTGTGTTATGCAAGAAAACATAGTGTCTCACAGCACTGCCTTTTTTTAGATGGAGAGGCAGAGGGAACCAAAGCCACTCTCTGAGGTACCCACGTCCTCTGTGGCAGAAACATCTGTAGGAAAAGGGCACAGCAAGGCAGTGTGCAGGAGGGATGGAGAAGCAACAGCGGGGAGCTTGTGCATTCAGAGAGCAAAGCAAACTGAGAAAAAAAAAAGAAAAAAAGAAGCTAGGAAACAGGGAAGAACTTTATCACAGTAAGATTTGTTACAAGCCATAAATGGATCCCGTGTCAGTGATTTGATTGCCACTGTTGCCAGAAGGAGGTAGTCAAAGCCAAGGGACACATGTGACTGCTAAGGGAAAGAAGCTGTCTCCTTATTGTAACAAACTCTGCCGGAACAGGATCACTCTTCTGGTCCAGGAGTACACTATTTGCATTATCAGATCAGAAAAACTGGGGTCTTAACTGGAGCGTGTGTCCCTGTGTCCCAGCTGGTGTGGGTAACCAATAGCCATTTGTCCCAAGATGGAGAAAGACCAGTGAACAAGGCCAGTGGGGCTGGAAAAGGGTAAGAAAAATTCTGGCGGTAGGTTGCCAAAGCATAAAACAGAGTCTTCTGTGGAAAGAGGAGGAAAGTTGAACTGAGTGTGATGGAGCTAATGTTCCTTGGTATCTGTTTCTTTTTCACATGGGTTGTCATTAATCTTAAGCATTCCTGACATTTTGCTGAGAGTAGGAAGAATAAACAGAGTGGGAAATTGTTCCTCTTCATTAAAAGAAAAAAAACCAGCTCTGTTCTAGTCTTCACTTCTTAAACAACTCTGCCTGCATGATTCTGCTTCCCAAAGCAACTCGTCCAAATACATGCCAAAAAAGGGGTCACCCCAATTTTCACAGCAGTGGGAGGTAATGCACCTCTTTTCAGCAGTATCCCAGGCAGCTGGAAAAGTGACGCACGCTTCAGCGGAACAAAGACTGTAAAAGGTGGGACTGGAAAATAAGATCCTTTGGGAGGAAAATATAAGCTGTGGCTTTTATCCAGCAGAAGAGATATCCACCAGAGTCCTGCTAAGAAACCGTTCTTCATTTCCTGGCCGTAGTCATGGGAGAGGGTTGGAATTAAAAAAATTATTATTCCAGCGAGCATCCGTTGGATGCAGCGGCGATTGCTGTATCACCGCAGGGTCAGCCGTCTGCAAGGCAAAAGCAGGGGCCCAGCTGGCCGGCTCTGAGCCTGTGGGGCCGTTGCATCACTTTCCGTCCCTCCTCCCGCGGCCCCAGACCAGAAGGCACATGGCTATCAAAGTGGAGCACCAAACCCCCGGTGCCAAACCCTTCCTTCTCTCCGGGGTGTTTAAACTCCCAAGCCCATTGAACAGCCATCTTCTTTCTCCCAACAGCAGAAAGGATCTGGTCCATGCCCTCACAGTGGAACAGGCTCAAAACTCGCAAACTGATGGCTGTGTTGTGGCTGTAATTAGTAGGGTTCAGGCACTCAGCAATATTGCTGGAGATGCCAATTAACTGAACAAATCCTACTAGCAGCACACTCTTGAGAAAGAAAATTGAAGTATGTCACATTTCTGATAGTACAGAGAAAGGAGCTATTGTGGAGGTCAAGTGAGCCTGATCTACTGTGGTCCTAAACTGGCGGGAAATATGCACAGGGGCTTTCCTACTGCTCCAAAGCCAGGGCAGCAAAGCCCACAGGTGGCTGAACAAACCCTTAAAGATTTCACCAGGAATGTGACTTGAAAGAGCATGACATATGCCGAACTCAGCCCCAGCTCTCTCTGCACCTCTGTCTTCAGCTTGTTCTGGTGGGTCCTTCAACACAAGCATCCCCTCATCCCTGGGGAAATGGGTGAGGAAACCCAAAGAGACCAGTGCCCAACTGGGATGGAGGCCAGCACGTGGGGAGAGCTCTCCCCCTGCCATTCCTTGCTCAGCAGCCTCAGCGCCAGGGAACCCTGCCAGCGTCAGGGCCACTTGCCCAGGTTGAGGCTGTAGGCAGCGTCTTCGCCTCCCGCTTCACTTGCCGTTCAGTTATTTGCCTTTTCATCTAACAAGCTATCTAGCACTTGCACAGAGGAAAACCCATGGTCTCTCCCCAGGGATATTGGCTTGCAGCGGGAGAGCTAGCTCAACCAAGACCTGTGTAGCTGCCTGCTAGAAGGCCCAGGTCTGAATTTGTGCTAGCCCCACCTTGCCCACCGCTGAGCCCACCGATGACGGGTACAGCTGCACCAGAGGTCTCCGGGGACTGCTTTTTCCCCCTGGATGATTAAATGCACAAGGTCTTGTACAGATTACTATTGGTAAAGTGACAGAGACTTGTCATAGTGTCTAAATCTTCTTATTCTGGGATCTTTCTCTTCTCCTTTTGGAGGCATATTCACACTCACAGCTCAGGAAAGAGGGAAAAGGCAGAGACTGCGAGCGAAAAAACCCTCCTGCCTGCTGCTCCTTACACGCATCCCACATGGATGCGTGCATCAGGATGGGGGCAACTGCTCAACTGCTTCAGGATTACTCACGTAAGCAGGGACTTGCATGCAGTAGCCCAAATTAACCTGAGCTGCCAAGTGAATTTGGTGCTCGATATGTCGTGATTCATGGTTGTGGGCTTGGACTTGAAGCACACCCCTTCCTGAGGCTTTTGTCCACCTGGCTGTTTGTTTTTTTAAATCACTCTGACTGCCCAGATCCAAACAAACCGCAGAAAGGGAAATACAGACGGGAACCTGGGGCAGAGGTACAGGCACACGTGAGAAAGAGACTGTGTGGCAGGAATTTGCCAGCCTAACACTAGCAGGGAAAGGCAGACACCCACGTTGTTGCAGCCTTGCTTAGCCACAGCAGAAAAGATGGGGGGAAACCAACCCACCCCCGCAACCACATGCACTCTCCGCTTGTACCTCTTTGAGGCTGGCAGGGTGGCGAGGGGAGCCGGGGGGGGTGGGAGGATGGAGATGGCTCCCCGGCCATAATCCCAGGGTGTAAGACAGGAGAGGAAGAGTCACTGTTCCAAGCAGGGCACTGTGAAGCAGAGGGTGCATGCCAGTAGGTTATAAGCCATCTGTGTCAGGGCATGCGTAACCTGAGTTGCCCCAGCGTGTACCTAGTCCCCGTCTGTCTGGCAGGGAAGGTGCACACTCGCTGCCAGCTCTCCAATCTGGCCACGGCAGGAGCTGCAGGAAAAAGTGCTGCTGCCATGTTCCCCCGCACCTGCTTTCTGCCCAGACCTGCTGGAGACAGGGTTGCTGGGAGGGAGAGCAAAATGGCTCCTTGCTCTGTGATGCCCCAGCCAAGCTCCCTGCTGAGCTTGGCAGGGGCCAGCAGGCAATGAGCTGAAGTCCCCGTGCCCACAGCGAGCACGGGAATGAGCCATGGGAAGCCTGGGGAGGCCTGAGCTGGCCTGTCCCCTGCCCGGCATTACGCTACTGCAGCATCTTCTGGAGGGGGGGGTTCTAATTTTCATTTGTCAGCTCTAAAACACCCTGCCTATTGCGCAAAAATCTGACTTACTGAACACCTGCATTTGCAAACGTTGCACATTCATGGTGCTGGGGCGGGGGTGAGCTGAGAAGGTTGCTGTTAGCTTTTGGGTTACTGCAGGCAGGAGCTGGCAACACTTAGCAAGGTGCACAGATTGCATTTGCCCATTCTACATGCGGTAGGATTTCCATTTTCCAGAGGGAATCACAGCAAAACAAGCAACTGACAGAAAAGGTAGCTGGGTGCACCTGGGGTATTAGCCCTGCCCAGTGGTATAAAAAAAAAAAAGAAGACAGAGGGTAATGAGGGAGTAAAAGGACACCTACCCTTCCTGTTTTATAAAGGAGTGGGCAAGCGAGACTAAATGATGTTAGCACAATGTTTCATTTTCTTCAGAATCAGGGGTTAGCAGAGGTCTTCCCCTCGGAAAGGAACAGAGCAAAGAAATGGATCTTTGTCTCTTTAAGATGAGACGAACTGCCACTCTTAGTCATATATCTTTACTGCACCCTAGGGTTATAAAAACATACATCTTCATTTTGAAAGTCTTTTATTACATCCATAAACATCAGATTGCAGCTGACTGTTCCCTGGATGAGAATGTCCTAGTACTCCAAGTGAGTTTTGACAGGGGGAGGGAGTGAAAGTAAGATTGTTGGTTTTTTTTTTTACTGGAACGGTGTTTATAGGGAACTTGTCAGTCTCTGGCATGCTACAGCCACTGTCAGAGAGCTGAGCTGCACCGAAGTGAGAGGACACGGGTTTCTCTGCTTATTCTCACTGTCGGAGTCGGGTACTATCCCAGGTGCTGCATACGGTAAGCTTTCCTCCTGTCTTAAATAGGACACAGCATTTGCTTTGTTTCAGTGCTTGGGTTTTCAAATGGGTTTTGTGAGAAAACTGAAAAATGGGTCTCTGTGAAAAGAACTAATCTCTTCATTTGCTCTGCTAGCCACTCCGCTGGGAGTCGGATCACAGAAAAAAAAAAAAAAGGAATTAGATCTGAGACTTGCAGAGCACAGAGTGCTTGCTCCAATTTAGAGACACGGGGGTAACAGCCAAATTGTTTTGACCAGAAAAGTGAATGCTCTTGACAAGTATTTCTGACATCTCTAATACCTGAAGAATTGCAAATGCTTTCAACAGGTACAAGAGCTATTATTTAGAAATATGATGTAAATGCTGGGCTGTATTTCTGTCTGATGTGTTTTGCCTGGGTGATTGCACTCGTGAAACATCATGCTCCCTCAGGCAAGTGCAAGAAGTAGCTTCAGAAATGCCATCGGGGTATTTCTACAAAGGGTATAAATGGGTGTTCTGTAATCTGCAGTGTGTATATGAGAGCATGCAATGTTTCCACTCCTTGGGCATGAGAAACCACGAGTACATCCACGTTGCAGGCATGAGAATGACTGCAGCACAGTGCAGTTTAAATTAGCTGGTGGGGGAAAGTGGGAGCAACCTCAAAACAGCAGCTCACAGCTCAGCAAAGGTGATTTATGCTTCCCCTGTCTGTGTGAATACAGTGTGGACGGACTGAGAGATGGGAAAACCTTGCTATCGTACTTATTCCTTCCTAAAGTGTACTATCCCTTGAAATCTAGGATCTTGTTTTAAGGACTCATTTGCTTTTCTCAGCGTTAGTGACAGCAGTCCTGGGATGGTCTCAGGAAGGGGCTAGGGCTTCACCAGGCTGACTTCCCTGAGCTGGCTGAAGCGCCCGAGAGCTGGAGTTGGCAGTGGGAGGCAGGGAGCTACCGGCGCAAGTGCTCCCAGTGCAGCCACTGCCACAGCAGCTCAGGCAGCGATGGGATCCCCACGGGATCCCCGTGGCAGCTCTATACAAGTTATGTTCTCAAGGGAAAAGGGGTTGGGAAACTTGCGTTCTGCTGTGTCCACCCCACGAACCAGGAAGGGCAGACCTCATTCTGCAAGGACAGTCACTTTGGCATCTCACATTTGCCTGAAGTTTATGCATAGCAGTATGATCCTTATGAATTTGCACCAAAAAGTTGGTCTCCAGGATAATGTCCCAGTGTAAATCTGGCAGGCAGGCTGGGTTTTCTTGTGTTCATAAGCTGTTGCACTGTTCATGGGCATTCTGGCACGGTGTGCTGATGGCATAGAGGCAGTCTTTGTGAGCCAGACCTTTCAAAGGCGATCCTGGGTGATCCCACCCAATTGATGAGAAAGAGGTCTCCTTTCCAGAGAGTGCTGCCTTAAAACAAGCCACCTCTCAGAGACCCAGCAATCCCCAAAAAAACTTCTGAGAAACCTTGACTGTACCCTGCAGGCAGAGGAAGGCAGGTGAGATAAGGAGTCATTCCCAAATGCAGTCACTGTTCAAAGGACCAGAACAACCTTTTGGCTAAATGCCTCATCCTCAGAGCTGGAAGCCTGGGGACAACACTTTGCAGGGAGGTTGAGAGTGTCTTCTTTCCTCTGTTGTTTTCTGTTATGTCTCCCTCCTATATTTTTTCAGAGAAAGAAGAATTGTTCCAGAATTTATTGGGACAGATTGCTGAGCAGTTCTCGAGGTAAGAAGCTGAACAACATTATTAATTTAAAATGCTATTTCTTTTATCAGCCTGAAGCGAAATTTTCACAGGAGGCAGAGGGGCATTTAAGATCTCTTTCAAATCCCACTCTTCCTGCAAATTTAGGCCTGGTACACACATTATTTCCTGCTGACAGCAGGACGGTGTCTTACACCAAAAGCGATTTTGGTGATTATCTTTGATCTAAAAAGGAGATCAAGTACTAAATCTAAATGTTCTTAATGTGCTCCTGCCCTCTTAGGAGGCAAAAGAAATGCTTCTTCGTTGAAGAGTCAAATCACCTGATTTGTTGCATTTTTCCCTTTATCACCCAAACATGTCTCTCCTCCGAGAGGATTTCTGAACATCTGTATAGCTGTTTAATTTATTCCAGCTGTTTTGAGTAAGACGGATGAATCCCACCACAGCTCAGCAAATCAGCAGCATAACTCAAAAGGAGGAGGGCTTCAGAGTGTGCAACCACCAAGATGCTGCTGTTAGGCAAAGCATTATCAATTTAACTTTGCTTCCCTAGGGGGTACAATAACAAGTCCCTGCGGAGAGAGGGGGTGATGAAGTGTTGCAGAGCCACAGTACATTCCCAGGACCATAACAAAATCATTTGTTGATCATTTTTCTGAAAATTAAACTTGGGTGTATTTTCTGCCCAAATTTTACCATTTCCATGGAAAAATTTCTTTTCCTTATGGCAACTGCCATTGGACTGATCAGTCCTCTGAAAAATGTAGACATTTCTAGCAAAAGTCCTTTGCACCTAGGGTAGGTACGGCACGAAATGTATAACATTAATACATAAGGGTTTTCTTTTCAGGGTTTTTAAAATCAATGAGCTGAAAACGGAAGTAGCTAATCACTTGGCAATGCTGGAGAAAAAGGTTGAATGTGAGTGTCCCTTTATTCATATCACAGTGGGAACCGGTGCCTCAGAAACCCCCTGCCTCACTGCCCCCCATGTACCCCGACTCTGTCCCACTCCTCACAGCCCCTCTGCTTTCTCCAGTCGCTCATAACCTGGCCGGCCTTGAGCCCAAAAGGCTGCAGCCCGCCTGGGGTGAGGCGCAGGGAAGGTGGGAGCCCGTGGTGGCACCGACTGGCGGGGCAAGGCCAGGGAGGGACGCCTGGCTTTGCAGGCATCCGGAGCACCCTGGCGGGCCCCCCTTTGAGGGGCCATCGAGCCTCCTGCCGAGCTTTGGCCCTGGGGCCATGTCCTCCTGCTACCACATCCCCATGGCAGAGGGTCTCTACCTCCCCATCCCCAGCTTCAAGCCAGCCCTCCCATGTCCCCTCGTGCCCCAGCCCTGTCCCCGCTGTCACCGTCACCCAGCCATGACCCGCATGCCTCTGCATGGGCACTCCCTGCAAAATGTCACCCCACAACACACCTGGGCCCTGGTGCTCACTGCTGAATTTTGTAATTAATTAAGGAAGGTACCACAGCTGCCTTCCTTCTACTTTAAGTCAGATATTTGCACAGGTCAAAAGTTGTCTTGCAGAGAGACTTTCTCCTTTCAGAAATGCATTTACTGTGTATTAAGCAGTTGGGTCGGTCCTCACTGCTGGCTAAGACCCAGCACTGAGACCCTATTTCTGCTAGGTGTCATGTCACACACCTCCCTCTGCCAGGAAAGGGCCCGAAACAGGGCAAGGCCTCTCCTGGCAGCACGTGTGCATGCTACGTGTGCAGCACAAATACAGCGTGAACACCGAAGCGCCCGTAACCAGGCGGCATAGCGTGTGCTGAAATACAGACAGAGGGTACATCTCGTTGTCTTGCGAGGCAGTAATTTCTGGGCTGCAAACATAGGGATTCACCCCTTGCTGGCCATATTGCCTGGCAGACTACTAGGCAACATCATTTTCCTTGCTTGTTCAGTGTGTTAGCAGTAACACAACCGGATTCAGTTACAGTGCAACAGACAAGTTAAGTTCATCTGGTCAAAAAGCTCCTCTTCTGTTTTATTTTGGTTTGGTTTTCCCCATGCAGCATCTGACCTGTTGTTTTTCAGTATATTATGCAGAACAGAGACCCCAGAAAGGCAGAGAAGGGGTTGCACAGCACCGTTTTGACACCAAAGTCCACGTCCTTGCTGATATGTAGCATTTAAGTCAGGAGCAGGCAGTCTTCCCCGACATCACAGCTGCAGCAAGATATGCTGCATCTTTCTCACTAGAGCTGGATGGAAAAACAGTGTTTCTGGTTCATGGAAGAAGTTGTTTTCTTGAAATTTCCCCTGACCAGAAGCTACCTTGACCCTGCAGCTGCTCAGTGAGACTGATGCCTTTGTCAGCAGGGAGAGGAAAAAAATGTCCTTATTCAAAGAGCAGCTGCAGGGGAACTTCTCCCAGAGGCCACCCCAGCCACAGGCTCCCGGTGCGGTGGGAGCCCTCTGGTGACGTCCATGGAGGGGGGGCACCCTGCGGCGTGCCTACCCCCAGCACAGACCTCTGCAAGGAAGGGTAGCAATCCCTGCTTGGCTGCAGTTTATCCAAGGCTCTACTGATTTATTCTTTTGTCCAAAAGAAAAGAAAAGAAAGAAAAAAAAAAAAAAAGAAAAATTATTTCTGTCACTCCGCATTTTCTGTGAAACTTCTGACCAACTCCAGTCCTCAGGGCTAAGTCCCATGGATTAGAGCAAATGAGGCAAACATTCCTGTGGGTCTTCCTATCCCCTTGGCAGCCCAGGTGAGCAACTACCCTAGCCAGCTAGGGGCTGCTTTCAGCCACTGGCTCTCCCCAGTGACCCCCGGGGACCCCCGGCTGCACCCTGCACACACACTGCCTTTCAGCACTGGCAGCCCACGACAGTGGAGGGAGATAACAGACTTGCATGCCGCTGCCTCTGGGAAGATTTGTGCATTTGCATGCTCTGGCACTTATTGCTGGTTTAGGGAAGGCAACATACCCAGAGATGTGCAGGTGAACTGAATTCACTGGTCCCCAGATGAGGTTTCTTTCTGTAAGTGGGTCTTACCGCTGATGGAAATAGCAGCAGATGTAGCAATCTGCTGTCATTCTGCCTGAGCGCTCGCAGTCCCATCTCTAGCAGCCTCAGCCTGTGGGAAGGAGCTCCCTGGGTTGCCTGTCTACAAGTGTACCCATCTGCTCGAAATTGGACTTCCAGAATTTGCAACAGAGCCAAATCTGCATCATTTTTAAATAATCCCAGGCTTTCACGTCTAAAAAGCAAAACTGTGAGGGGAAAGGAGTGTCTAACCTCCCTACTCGAGCTGGGCTCCCAGAGGTTGCTCCAAGAGCCATGTTTCAGTGCTGGATTCAGCCCAAGGATTTCTTTAGACAGCACAGGGTCTTTTCAGAAGGTATTTTTTACTGCAGAATAATATAATGGGCCCTTAATCAGTGCACATGACAAGGCCATTTATCATTTGTGAGCCAAATGTGAAAAGAATTGTGCTTTTGTTTTGCCTTTTCTCCTGCCTCCTTCGGAGATCCCTTTTCCACCACTTTCACATGTGATCTCTAGGATTTCTTCCCCAGAGGGAATGTGTGTGTGGGGCTAAGTACTCATGACAGCACTACATCTGCACCTCACATAAAATGTTCTCAGTGTCCTTCCCAATACTGTCTAGAGACCACATCACAGAGATGTGTTTTCAAGGAGCCAAATCTTTTAGCTGATTTTTAAATCCCATCTAAAGCTTGTGACTTCCCCTTGCAAAATGCGCCCACGCAGGGCAAGCACTGGGAATGCTTTGTCCTGTGGCTTGACTTACTCTGCTCCAGTGTTCGAACAGCAGCCCACACATGAATAAGGAAGCTGGCAAAAACCCTTTACAATTTGTAAGCATCTCACATCTACCTTAAGAAAATAATTATGTAAATTCTCTGCTCCCCTGGAGAGGTTTTGGAAGAAAACTAAAGAGACGCAATACGAAAAAACACTCAGGGCTGCCATTTTGCACCATAGCTCCACTTTTCTCTGCAGTTGCCTGCCCACTACCCTGTTGGTCTGATAACTCTGCTTTGCTCCTACTGCTTCAAATAGGCACTGGCTACCATTTAGACAGCTTGGCAAATGGGCTACCCACAAACTTCTGGATGAATGCACCAAGGTGATACGCAGCAGCACAGGGCCTGCAGGTCAGCTGCAGCTGGTCATTGGCAGTTGAACCGACTACCCAAAAAAGTGCAGCCAGATATCCAGATTGAAGATATTGAATAAGCAGGACAGCATCTTGCCTGTATCATCACATTGTGATCACCCGGAGAAATTGCTTGTAACAATGCTAGACAAAAACCCATTAATATGGAAATGGGATTTTTAAGTGGAGGATATCCCTGTAATCAAGCATAAATCAAAACCCTTTCCCTTTTGTCTCCTAATATGTGGCATTTGGACTCAGTTCATACACCCCTCTGTTTTTGCCCTTTGCCAGTTCCAACAGCAATCTTTGTGGTTACTAGCATAAAGAAAACAAAACTGAGGTCTCTGCTTATCTACAGAGTTGTGCCCTTCCAAGGCAGTTTTTTATCACTTACATGCTTCTCTCCAGATAAGTGTGATTTTGACTATTATTTTCTAAGTGACTGAATACTGATTGTGTGATTGCACATTCCCTTGAGTTTCCTGAACCACAGCTTGTCCACGCAAACAATGAGTTCAGTGAAAAAATGAGCTGTGAAATGATTGTATATGAATGACGTACTTAATAAATGATGCTGCATTATGTCCTTTAGCATGCTGATAGTTCAACAAGAGGAAAAGAAGAGGGAGAATATTCTCCTATGTGCACCGCGTTAGGTTCTCACAGCTATGTGGAATGAAGTGCATCGCTGCATAAACAGGCAATCAAACTGTTTGCCTTGTGGCTCTCCTAATTGCATACAGAAGGGGAATATAGGATTTTTTTGTGCCGCATTCAGAAATAACCTTTGATTACAAAACTGATTGGCAAAAAGTGACAGATCTTCAATACCTAAAAAAAAAATTAAATCAATCGTCAGAGCAAAACTTTTCAACATTTCTCTCTCTCTCCTGCATTCTCACTTTGGTTTCTCTGTATCTAGTGATGCCTCTCAGAGCTCCTTAATGCTCTGCATGAACTTTCAAATTAAAACCTTTTATCCTAATGGGAATTCTAATCCTACTGGGACATGTTTGCCTAGCTGCGCTTATCATCCCATCAGGAGAGGGTTTTTTTGCTCAGGATTTCCTTTGATTCGTGTTCTACAGCAGCAAAGCGAAGGCACCAGAACAGCTGACTGCTGGTAACAATCATGGAAAAGCTGAGCCATTATAGCCATTCTGTGAATTAAAATGCTGTAGCTATTATCTGATATTGGCAGCAGAGAATTCCTATGGGTTTTCAAGATATATCGTTTTGGCAGCACCTGCATATGTGAGAACTGGGGCAGACTGTAAGCGCTTGCTGGCTCACTGGATAACCCCACTGGTAAAGCCCTTTGAAATTTTGCACAATTGAGAAACGAGATCCTTTGACTTTCGCCATGGTAACACCCCTGTTGTTTTCCTTTGTTGACAGTGGAAGGCCTGAAAGTAGTGGAGATCGAGAAATGCAAGAGCGACATTAAAAAGATGAGGGAGGAAATGGCAGCAAGAAGCAGCAGGTAAGTTCTGCTTTGGACCTAGCCAAAGAAATAAGCATCTGGTTTCAAACCCTACTGCAGTGTTTCCACAGAATTGAGTTCCGCTTAGAAGTAAAGGAACAAGGAAACCACTAACCGTTAAGGACAGTGGCTTTAATTTAATATTTGAAGATCTATAGCCATTCATCTCTTAAAATAGCTTGGGCTGTGAGGATAGAGAAAAAGGAAAAGGTCTTGCAACAGAGAGTTATTTTTCACCATACAGAATGGGAATTCTTCATCCAGATTTACTAGTCGAGAGGGAAAGGGAAAAGTACTTCTTCAAAGTGTGTTGTTTGGTTGGGAACCAGCTAAGGCTCGAATTAGCTCCAATGTATTCTGGGAAAATATCAAATAAATATGTAGCAGCTCTTCTAATTATGATCTCATGCTATTATAAAACATCCGTTTCAATTTCAACAAGAAATTGGGAATTTACATTCTAATTCAAGGGCTCACTGTGATTGTGAAGCTTGGGTTCGCTGTAATTAAAACAACAGCAGAAAAAATTGCATTTTGTATGGTACACGGTCTCAGCTGGAAAGTCTGCCCCCCATGTCACTGAAGTACCCCATTAGGACAAACAAATCATCACTGTAAGATTATGAATACTTCTGGGAAGGTTGCTGAAGAGGGATATACTGCATTGCTCAAAGTGTGGGTGAAAGGGGATTTTTCTCAGCAAATGTAACTATGCTATCTTGACAGCCTCTCTCTTTTTCTTTATTTGGGGTCAAATTCTCTGACCTTTAATCAAAGTTATTTCCTATTGAGGGCAATGGGAGATTAGTTAAAGGAATTAGGCTTTATAATCACTCGCTTTTATAAATTTTTTTTATCCAGATATATCAGGAGGCACAGTATTAATACATTCCTGTTAAGTCTAAGGCCAAATTCAGCTGTCATACTAACATAAATGCAGAGTAACATTATTAACCTCAGATCTGCTCCAGATTTATACCAGTAGGATGGATTGTAGTTTGCCCTGGGGCTTGTATCATTTCTTTTTCAGGTGTGTGAGGAATTCTCATTAGAAAAATCAGAGCTCAGATTGGCAGAAAATGCAAAAACACATATGCTGATTTGTGACAGGCATGATGTGAATAATGTGTGCGCCTGTGCACCTGTCTTTACTTTCCTCAACTGTTGTGGGGAGCTGGGAGAGCTGCATTTATGAGCATAGTGACGCACAGGCAGTTAGGGAATTAAAAAAAAAAAAAGAAAAAGAAGTTATGGCAACTTCACGTTCACCCAGTTGCCACCACACACATCAGGAAGTACGAGACTGTCCCAGCAGCAGCCATGACTCATTCCTGTCCCAGACCTTGTCACCTTACAATCTATATTTTGTAGTATAAACAGCAATCTGTTAACAAGAAAAGCAGGAATGAGGAGTGCTGCATCTGCCCAGTGCAGCCGGCTCCAGCTGAGGTGTAATCTTTGCCCAGGGCTTCTGGTGGGATATGACAGCTGCCAAAAGCCAGAGACCAGCATGGAGTGTGATGCTGGGAAGCGGTGGTAAAAATGGGTGTGGTGCTCAGCAGCAGGTAGTGCTGGGCACAGACACCCAAGCCAGCTTGCTCTGAGCTTGCATTGCATAGCAGCTTTAGTTGAAGCAGGAGCCTAACTCGCTCTGCTCAGCATCACTTTGTGCTGTATTGATGTGGCAGCTACCTGTCACAGCTCTTCTTGGTTGCCTTAAGCTGGGTTTTCCTCCTCCTGGCTGCACAAAAGCTCCTCCTCCTTGCACAAAATTCTGTCCATGACTATCTGTACCCTAAGGGCTTGGGTCCCAAAGCAGCAGCTAGGTGTGGCCAGGTTCAGCGTATAAGCAGGGGTGGCTACAAGTCACCTCTTTTTGCTGTAAGAGTGAGGAGATGCTGCTCCTTGGTGGCTGGCCATCAAAAGGGACCCCATCGGGAGCTGCTCATTAGCTGTGGATCCCTGTTCCTGAGCGACCACAGCTCCACAGGAGCTATGCCATGTGGTGACCCCAGCCTAGGGGTGCTTCACCCCAGAGCAGCTGAGCAAGCTCTGTCCCATTGGTGGGAGGTACATGCATGCTGTGTGGAGGACAGAGGCAACCCAGAGCAAATGGAAAAGGTTTTGCTCCTATTTAGATTTGTCATCCCTTGTGCAATGTCATTTGCTAGATAATGTGATACAGTTGCAATTAGAGATCACATCTAAATTTAGTTAATGTATATAAGTACATGTGAGTGCGTATATTCTTTCAATAATATCACAGTGCACACAGCTGTATTCTTGTATGTTTACATATTCTTACATTTGCTGTTAAATTACCAAACAACAGACTAAGGATGAACAGCTAAGTTTATAAAAGTAATCATGCACAGTGAACTGTACATCTCTCCTCTTCAAAAGAGCTAAGCAGCCCCACTTGCATCCCCTCAAATTGCTTTTTTTGCTAGCCTGCTTTTTGCACTCACCACTGGCAGATCCTAATATCATTACAGTGTCATTTAAAATCATGATCATTTGCAGATACAGTTTTTCATTTGTAAAGGTCTGATGCATCCTGGCTCTGGTGTGCTCCCCAGTGTGGTAGGATGAAGACTTCGATGTCTTACTACAGCTGGGAATTACAGATAGTTGGCTGACCCTCAGCTAACCCTGGCAGCCAGTTCCAATTAGGGCAAGGAATGCCCCAATCTCACTATTTTTATCCTACTAATACCCTCACAGTGGTGTTTTGAGGAAACAGCTTTAGAAGCGATTAAGACAGCTTTTCACCAACTGAGAATCTCCTTAAACAGGGCAGGAAGAGGCAGCTGGTTGAAGCCAGCTGACCACCATGAACTGCAAGATGACATAACTTTCGCAGGATTTGTTGTCGCAGGACAACACTATCAGAAATGATAGCAGACATCAATGTTAAGAGGAGAAAAAAAAAGAGACCCAAACCAATTCCCAACAGAAAAGAGAAGCACTAAAAAGAGATACAATACAGAATATGTGAAATTATTTTAAAAGGGACAAATTAAGTTAATGGAACATTTTGTCTGGCTTCTTCAGGTGGTTTCTTTTAGCTTCATTTGGCAGTAGGCTTTAAAAATGAGACAAGATAATCCAAATGTTAGGACTACAGGGATAAATGCAAAATGCAAGCAGATCAACATCACATGAGAGTTATTAAAGTCCATGTGACCAACTACCTGGGAAACACATGTTGAATTAAAGTATTGTGATTGCCATGGGTGATACCACAGAGCTCTTAGTTTTATTGTGCCCCCTGTGGCTCTAAGGCAAGAATCTGCTGTCGCACTGCAATGCAGCAACCTAGATGTTCTGCAAAGGCTGTAAAGCTGGTGTTCACCTCCTGCCATCATGGTCCTCTTGCTCAGATGGAGTAGCATCAGCTTGGCTCTTCTACATGCAGACGAAGAAAGAATGGATAACTGGCAGTGGGTACTGGTGTTAATAACCAGGCAACTGTTAATTACCTGTAATTGCTGGCAGCAATTCCTCCAGGACCGGGGAGCCAAGCAGACTGTGTCTGCTGAGCCTGTGCCTCACTGCTGTTCTCCCACCTGAAGGGCGGCAGGCAAGATGGTCATGCCATTAAAATGGATGGTCTTACCCAAGCTTTACTGAGGCCGGGAGCTGGGCTGCAATAAGCCATGGGCTCAGTGGGTGCCTACACTAGTAAATAGGCACAGGTATGCCAGTGTCCATACTCAGCATGGCCCTCGGCAGGGTTCTGCTGTCCTCGGAGAATGACACCTGCCACAAATGGCAAGCTGCCTGCTGAAAGGAAAGTTACTTGGTTTAAATAGAAGTGATTGGGTATCCATGGATACTTGTCTGAGGACAGACACTCTTCGCTTGAATTCAGATAGATGGAGAATGGGTGACAGGGGTGTTGCACAAAGGGAGAAAGTCCTGAAGAGGATTGCACTTTTAAAACATTTGAGCAACACCACACTAGAAAGGGAGAGGCTGGGGAGTGGGATAATTCTCCGAGTGATGGCTACTGAAAGACCAGAGTACTGGCATTTTTCGAGGCACTGCAGTTAGGTTCCCACAATGTTAAGCACTGAATATTTCATTTCAGGACTAACTGTCCCTGCAAGTACAGCTTTTTGGATGAAAACAAGAGGCTAACTCCCCGGAGGGATGTACCATCCTACCCAAAGGTACCACGCAATGCTCACTCTTCCCAGAATCCTACTGTGCACTTGCCATCCTGACAAGCGCTGGTTTACAATGCATGATTCCCTAGCCATTTGCCTCCTAGTTATTCTAAACCCTGGGCCTGATCCAAAATCCCTGGAAGCTGATGGAAAAAGCTGTCATTGCCTGTGGTGGCTTAAAGTTGGATCCTCAGTAGTCTTTAATACTTGAAAGTTCATTAGTGTTTGAAATGTTAATGAACATTTTGCATTCATCAACATTTAACGCTCTTTTGTCTAATTATCTTTGTTTATTCTCCATGCTTGTAGTAAGCAATCAAAAATAACCTATATTGTTGTACTCTAATTGAAAATAGTGCTGCTGCCTTTTTCCTCCTAATGGATTATTTTTTAATTTAAAAAGTAATTTATGGAGATGCTTCACCTAGGAAAACAAAGAGAAAATGCGACATTGGATTCTCTCCAGAATGATTCATTGTCTCTGTGAAAATAAGTTAGTGTATTTGCTAGAGAAAACAGTAATGCTTGAAGAAAAATGTCTACTGGGCAAGTACAAGTACAAATCCACTGTGATAAATGAGGCTGAAACCATGAAGCACACAGGATCTTTGGTCCTAGCACTTTGTCCTAGTCTTTGCTCAAGGGAATTACTCAAAGTAATTTGCCAAAAATTTAGTCAAATTACGTCTGCTCATTGCCTGGCTCACACCTTGACAAAACACCAGCTCATACACATGCAAATCATAGTTTAACAGTGGGCATTTGCCTGCACACCTCAAAGCTGCCTGAGCCACTCTCAAGTTCAAGAGGTCCAGTGTGATGCTGGTGTGTGACATGGACATACATCCAGGCATATTTGTCTTCAGGGCCTTACAGAGAAACAAACTATAAGTTCTGCTGTTTATTCTGCTCTGCCTAGCAAAAGTGACCTCTAGGTCTCTGAAGCAGACATCATGAGATTTACATTTCTTTTAATTAACTTTTGCCCAGGAGGCTTGTGCTCCTGACATTAATACATGTTTTCGTAAAACTTATCAGTTCTAAAAATTATTTTTCCCTTGATAAGTATATATGTCAGATCAACCTTTGATCTACTGCTATGATATTAGGATCTTGAATTAACAGGAAGTGCAACAAAGAGTTGTACTGACTGCCTGCAGAGTAAACTAGTAGTCTGTGTTTTCCCTAGACTAAAGCTTATAGGAGTTTTGGTTTCAGAAGTTTGGGTTCTGTTTGACAGATTTGCAAAATTTGTTATCAGTTATCAAATGCTGGATTTGTCCAATGTCAGTGAGGCTATGAAATTATGAGTGCACTGAAAGAAGATGTCATTACAACACTGTAATCAAATAACAGATCTGTACTGCCAATTCACAGATTTCTTGCAGAATGTCATATTAAATGTACATTATATAGGCAAATGCAAAAATCATTGCCTTCTCAAGAAGGAAAATTCATCTTCAGTGTTATTCTTCTTTGGGTTAAGTATCAACAATTTGATGGCTCAGAAAATTTCATTTACCTGTTCAGTACAGTAAGCCCAAATTAATTAGAGACAACGATGGTAAATGAGCCAATTAGAGCTACAAGGTTTTTGTGTCCCAGAAAGACTCTGATCAACAGAGTCTCGAAAATATGATTTGGTAGAGTCCAGATCTCCCCTAGTCTTTTAATCCTCCACATTCCTTATTTTTTCATTTTGTATACAAATGATGACTGGCCTATGAGCTTGATTTTGTTTTAAGCCTCTGAGTGTAACGATAAAAAATCACTTGAATCTTGTAGGCTGACAACCAATTTGAAAATGTGGGCGTTCTTGAAAAAATACTCAAAATGAGAGCATAAATCATCTGAAAGTAAATATATCATACCCACCAGCTCATTTAACACTAGAAGCATAGACACTTCATACCACCTGGCCATGACTGGCTGCACTGAGCATCGCTGATGCTCTGCAGGCAGCAGAACCAGTGCAGCCGGGGATGGATCTGTGCCCTGAGCTACTTACATCCCCTTGCTGGATCTACCCCCAACCCCATCCATAGCATCTCCACTCTCCTCCTTTTTCTCCCAGACCTTCCACCTCCCTGCTCTGTAAGGATCTCCCCCCATCAGGAGCCTGCCACCTGGTGCTGTGATAGGCAGCGAGCTGCCAGGGAGCTTGTGCCTGCCAGGCACAGGCATCCTGGCGTGACCTCGAGCAGCCAGTGGGGAGGGAAAGAAGAGTTGGGCAGGCAGCGGGAGAGATCAGTTCTCTATCGTTGGGAAATATGGCTAAACCCCACATGAATGGGACCCCAGAAGTCCCAGGAACATGCCAATGGCGGGTCTCATGCCAGGGCAGGGGACCCTCACTTACACCGGCTGCCTTTTTGTCTGCAGTACATGCTATCCCAGGAGACCATCGAAGCACTTCGGAAACCAACCTTCGACGTCTGGCTGTGGGAACCCAATGAGGTAAGAATGCCATATTATCTGGGTTAGCACTCTTTCTGAGCAGCAATGAGGCCAGGAGAGCCCTTTGAGATGGTCTGCAGGGTTTTTCCCCCTTTTCTGCCCCTTAATCTCTCTATTTTTTTATTTTCATATCACACCAGAATACGGTACTTTTTCCCTACAGATGCCAGATAGATTATGCTGATTATCATAACCTCCCTCTTTACTTTTTCTTTAATCTCTTCCTGGTAACATCCCACAACAACCAGTGCACTCTCATTACTGCCACATGAGTTCTCTTGTGCCATTTTATCAGAACAAATCGATCCCTAGCAAAGTGTATGCTTAAGCACATCATCAAGAACTCTGCTCAAATCAATGAAGCTGTGTGCTGCTGTGTGAAGCCAGGCAGAGGTGCATGCATTGATTCACAGCCTTTTAGGCGAGGTTTTTTTCTGCGCTGTATTCTGAAAAGGTTGCAAAGCTGCATGCATGGCCTATTAGTATTTTCTTATTGCTTCATTTTCTTACTTATTGCTATTAGTGTTCTACTTTGTTCATCACTTGTATTGCAGAAGGTTCTGGAAGGCCCATGTGTAAACATCTGCAGAAACATGAAGGAGAAGGATGTTTCTGTAATGGCCAACTTATGATGTAATGTAAAACTAGATTAAGCAAATACGAGAAAATCTCACCTAGAAAAAATGTAAGGGAGGGCAGGACTAAACTAAGGTTTTAGTGTTGGGTTTTTCCCAAGGGAAGGATTGGGTAGTTCTAGCAGCACCCCCAGCAGCAATCACCTTAATTACCTTCTCAATCAGATGTAGATGTTGTGCATACAAGAGTCATTCTGGCTCAGCACATGTAGATCAACATGACAAGGAAAAATACCCTATACTGCACCCACAGGAACAGTCTTCCTGAAATATCCTGAAATACCCTTCAGGATATTTCATCTGGCTGGTAGAATAACAGAAGGACTCGAGGCTGGCAGAGCTTCCCTTGTGTGGTCCGTGCCAAGCTGAGGCTGGTGCTCTGCAGCTACTGCTCCCTCTCCAGCCCCTTTTCTCTGTACCACGGTCATACAACTGCTCAGGCAAAATGGCTCGCCCACAGCTTTTGAATGCCTGTCAGGTCTTTACAGCAAGAGAGAATTATGACCTTCCAGGTGGAGCATAACAACTGTTGCCTCATTGTTGTTCTGACTATTAAGAAAGAATAGGGAGAGACAAAACCCATTATCCACGGATTTTTGTGTGCTGAGGCATAGTATTTTAGCACAGTAACTCATTCAGAGTACTAGGAAACACTATATGGTGGCATGAACCAGACTAACGAGAGGGTGCGGAGATTAGACACGCCCTGCAAGGAGGAGTGCTGCTCAGAAATACCACACAAGTTCTAGTGAGCTGAGCACCATATGGGTTTATCTCAGCTTTTTAGCTCTGGTTTATGTCTACAGAGAATATTTCAATTCTGTCAATGCTTGTTTAGCAACGAGCATTTGTCCACATGCTCAGTGTGGGGCAGGCAGGTTATAAACCATAGTCTTCTGTAAGAAAATTAATAATGTGCTCTGCAGTATCTCAGTAAACAGAGCTATGCAGCAAGCTTATGTTCTCTTTCTCAAATGCCCACTCACTTTCAAGCCTTAGAAGAGTCCAAAATTCAAGCTTTTGCTGTTGAGCAAGAAAGCTAAAAATGAAAACTGGGATTCTCATGTGTTCAGAGGCAGGAGCTTTGGGACTCAGAGTCACCCTGCCACTCACCCAAAGCTTTCTTGGCAACAGCTGGAGGGAGGCGGGCATTTCTGAGGGTAATTCAGCCCTTCTAGATCAAGTTTATTGTCTCGGAAAGTCTTCTGGAACTACTGCAAAACATATATTCTACCTCAGGGACTAGGAACAAGACAAGGTGGTCTACAGCAAAATGCTTTCTGATTGATCTGAGCACAATTCAGCTCATGACATTGTCCCTCAAGTCTTGCAGGAAGGTCTCTTTCTTCCTGTTCCGATGACTCAAAACCAGCCCCCTTGTTACTGCATGAACTATGTATATTCCCTGGATAAATATAAAGTTTCATTAGATGAAATCATTCTTCTGGAGAGTTTTTAAGAGCCTAAATAACAGAAACCTAACTAAAAATGTCTCCAAGGCCTTATTTGTGACATTACACTCATCATGTTAAAACCCTGGGATCAGTCTACAGTCTAAAAACTTCATCTGCTAATATAATGGCTACATTTCATCCCCTGCAGATTTTGCTTTCAGAAATGGGAATGCAGGCACATAAACTCCTGAACTCCTGGAAGTCTGTTTATTTCTGACTGGTGACACCTGTTAAGTGCCCAGACACATCAGATTATCAATACCTTTCTTTGGCAATATTTTCAAACCCAGAAGATTAACTGGAACGGTAGTGCTAAACTATCTGCATCCCCCTTCCTACCTCAGAGCACATGTGGTCTCAAAAGAGCAGCCTGCACTTGCATTTCAGCTATTTAGATTCATAGTTACAGTTTACAGGAGTGGATGGTCACAAACCCGCTGCAATTTTGTAGGGTTATAATCACAGAATCACAGAATGGTAGGGGTAGGAAGGGACCTTGAGAGATTATCTTGTCCAATGGGAGATCTTTTGTTAAACAAAAAATCTGAGTTAAGGTAGTGGAGTTAGGAACCCACAAGAAGTTATAAAGAAAGAAGATACTGATATTGACACATATCTAGAATAAATATTTCTTTAAGGATCTCTTATTTTGTGCTGTCATTTTCTGTACAGCTAGGGCCTGATCCATTTCTGTACAGCTAGGGCCTTTGGAGTCAGTGGAAAAACTCCCACTGATTTCATTGAGCATTAGACCATATCCCAGCTGAATTAGAAAAATGGCAATACTCTTTTGTGAGAAGAAATTGCTATGAAACGCATGAATCACAATTACTAAAGAGAGTTGGTATGATTCAAAGCCCTGCACAAAACCTATGAAGTCAACAGCAATCTGTCTACTTCAAAAAGCTTTCAGAACCTCTGTCTCCCCTCTTGCACTCTCTTTAATCATGCAATCTTTGAACATCTTTCTTTCATCTTAAGAAGAGGGCTCTGCAATTATTCAATACTTGCAAGGAGGAAATTCACTCTGCAATGTATCTTAAAGTAAAGTGATATTTACCAAGCCAATAACCTATCTGTTCCTGGCTGCAGATGCTGAGTTGTTTGGAGCATATGTACCATGATCTTGGGTTGGTAAAAGACTTCAACATCAATCCTATCACATTAAAGAGGTGGCTAGTAAGTATTTCAAATTCCTGGTATTTGCAAGTTTTCAAATTCAAAAATGAATAAACAAACATTTAGTCATGGAATTAAGTTGACTCACATGAGTAATCCCACTGAAAGCAGTCTATCTATACAAATTATTAAAATTTAAGTACGTCAGCAAATGTTTGTGTTTGTGTGGTAACAGATGACTGTTTTTTTAACTGTTTTACATTTGTTTGCTGGGCTTTCTATTACTGAAAGCCGTTCATTTCTGGTGAATGGTCTTGCCACCTACTGTAAATGGAGACAAGACGAATGTCCAGATATGTCCAAAAAAAGACAGTATATGCAATAATCATTAGATGTTCTAAATCAAAGGGAGTAAAAGACCAAGGCGGGAAGGAAAAGGAACGGCTGAGAAGTTAAATAACTTTTTTTGCCTTGATCTTTAATGCTGAGAATGTTGCAGAGATGCAAGACATGATAAAGATGAGATCATACCAAAACTAAGATGTCTGAAGAGGAAACACTGGAGTATTTAAAAATCAATAAGTTATCAGGTCTAAGGGAGAGCATAAGAAAGAATTTTCTAAAAAGTAGAAGAATATACTGGCTTTCTCAGAAAAACCCATCATGTTCCTAGAGGACCACAGAATAGTAAATACCTTACCCATTGTTTATAAAGGATCTAGGGACACCCTGAAGAATTATGGTTAGAAGAATTTACATCTCTACCTGACAAATTGATTGAAACAATAATTAAAAACATCATGATGTGAAGTTCATTATACAGATGTTTCGTATGATTCCTGTAGCGAAGAATTATATCTCACTAATCTCTTCTAATTACCTGAAGACTAGGGACAGAATAGAAGGAACTGTTGTATATGATTGATGTAGACTCCCAGAAAGGCTTGAACCAATTCCAGAAATTCAGAAGGTGGCTAGAAAATGCAAAGCAAAACACTGGATTCATCATATCACGAAGTACAGCAAGAGCAAAAAGCACCTGGGCACCAGCGTACCTAGCAGTGACTGTCACTGCTTGATGTGCTGTTGCCGGCTGAAGCTGACAAGGCATTAGGCTGATCAGAGACTGGGATAAGGGATAAAATGGACTGATGTTACCATGTCTCCATAGAAAGCATAAGGCTTACCTGGAATTTATGCCTAGGACTGGTTAAGTCTTTTTAGAAAAACGGTATGATTGCATTAAAGGAGATATAAAACATGATTGACACCTAGGAAATCTCTCCCTGAAGAAGGCAGTTGAGAAGCTCAGTGCTGTTGACCTTAGAAAGCAGCTGAACAGAAGGGGTGGGATGAAACCCAATACAATCAAGGCTAGCACAGAGCAGATAAAACAGAAAATTTCCTCCTCCTGTCTCACAGCCTAAAAACATGGGAAACAAGGTGGTATGTCAACACACATCAACATGCCACCCACACAGATTACTGCAGGCAGCCTCCTGTTAGCTTGTATCTCCAAGTAATTTGTTACCACTAGCATCTAAGATAGCCTCGTTCTGAACGAGGGGAGTTTATTATGTATTTTCTACAAAGGTAAGACAGGGCGGGATTTCCTTTCTTAAGCATTAGCTTTGCAGAACGAAAGATGATTTTTAAAAGTCCCAAGGACTCTGCTTCAAACTATGATACTTCCCCAGGTGCACAGTATGGGCACCAGTTTGAACTTAAGTGGGTGAGAAAAAGACACCTCATGCATATGCTTCCTTTCTTGCTCCCACATCCACTGGCTACAGAAACATTGCAGAAAGGGGAGGAAAGGATGACTAATACAACCCAATCACTCCAGCCCTTCAGTGCTCTGAGTCAGGAGTCCCCTGGGATGCTCTGGGCTCTGCTGCTGGATATATACATTTCATCTGTGCAGTGCTGCACGGTGCCTGGACATGACCATGGTGTCCATGTGGAGGCTGTGAGATACTGCCCACCACCTGTGAGCCTGGCTGTCAACCTTATTGCGCCATTAGTTATTCATTTTAAAATAATGTAATATATTTCTGAAGTCCTTGCTGCAGAATAATCTGTTCAGTTTTTGCAAAGAAGCTCTCAAATATTGAATAAGCGTTGAAACCCCACAGTTCTTGACCTCATCCAGAGCTTTGAGGCTTCCTAGAAGCCAGGTCCCAAGTTGAAGGGTTTGATCCTGATGGGGCTTGAGGACTCTTGAACTAAATTGAATATTTAGCTGGAGAAGGGGACACAAATTCCATCCACGTCATTAATTCAGGCTCAGTAACTGAAGCATGTGCATAAGGGCTCTCTAGGGTCCACACTACAGAGGCTTCAGCAGAAGGGGTCCAGCAGTGCTGCTGATGCTTGGCTGTTTTGTGCAGGACAGGATACCAAAGGCTATCCAGTGCATTGGAAGAATAACTGTGGCACACGTTAATCCAGCCGTGCCAGTTTCACTCAGCTAGCCTGGCTGACAGCAGCGAGAACACAAGGAAAGAAAAGCTTTGGCTTGCATTTGTAATGATGGCACATAGCCAGGATCTGTAGAAGGTTAAAACACACAAAAATCAGTCCCGTGTGCCTGTATGGCTAAATCTCTCCCATGTGGCCTAGCATAGGAAATCCACACAGGTATGCTAGTGCATGTACACTCACATCTTCACTTTGCTAAGCAACACATCCCAAAGTGCCACCTCTGAGCATTT
>VZTV01029860.1:494-27804 GCA_013400875.1 Anhinga rufa
GGATGCTCAGGGGATGGAGCATCTCCCTGGGGAGGAAAGGCTGAGAGACCTGGGCTTGTTCAGCCTGGAGAAGAGAAGGCTGAGGGGGGATCTCCTCAGTGCTTATCAGTGTCTGAAGGGCGGGTGTCAGGAGGGTGGGACTGGGCTCTTCTCAGCGGTGCCCGACGACAGGACAAGGGGCAACGGGCACAAGCTGGAACACGGGAAGTTCCACTGAAACCTGAGGCAAAACCCCTTTGCTGTGTGGGTGCCAGAGCAGCGGCCCAGGCTGCCCAGAGAGGCTGTGGAGTCTCCTTCCCTGGAGCCATTCCCACCCCGCCTGGACGCGGTCCTGTGCCCCTGCTCTGGGGGTGCTGCTCACGCAGGGGCTGGACGGGGGCAGCTCCGGAGGGCCCTGCCAGCCCCCGCCGTGCTGGGGTTCTGTAATTCTTATCTTCAAGCAAATAGAGCAAAAAGTTACAGGGCGAAGCTGAAAATAACTGGCTGGGCGGTTGCAGGGGTTATACGTCGCTAGCGCTGGAAGGAGGCTAGACAAGGGTGGAAACCGAGGGCGGTTTGCTGCGGCCCCCGTGGGACCGCCAACACCTGAGAGCGCGGTGGCGTTAGGCAAATGAGCTCTCGAAACGAGCCGTGCTGCCAGGCGGCTGCGTGCGTGCAGGGCTCTCCGCAATCGGAAATCAGAGGAGGGGTTCTGAGAGCAGATAACAAAGATGCCCAAAGCCTGGGGCTCGGCAGGCAGAGCTTGGAAGGCGACCGCGGCCGAGCGCTGGGCGCCCGGCAGGTTTTTTGCATGTTTTAGGGTGTCGATAGTTGCCTTCTCCAGGTTTTCTGAGCTTTGATTCCAACTGCTAGAAACAAATCGAAGGTGGAAAGCAGCTTGGGCAAAAGTTAAGCAGGAAGAAGCGCGGGTTTTTGAGAGAAAAGACTGTGAACTTCAAGAAAGCAGGCTTGAATACACCGTGAGTTTGGGTGTGCGTCCCTCAGAAAACAAGAGGTCGGGGAAGACGTCCGGGGAGTTGCCGGTTCCTTACTGGAATTAGAGTAATGGCACATCTGCAGACCATCCCGATGCAGAAGCGAGATAGAAAGAATAGCATGAGATCAGCTTGGTCATCTCGAACACAATGAGGAACACGCACAGAAAGTATAAATCAGAGCAGTCCCTAACACCGAGCGTAGCAGGATGGCGTGAGCTCGTGGGGACGGAGCTGGAAGGAGCAAGGCTCCGGCGGCGGGGCGGCGCGAGGACAGGCGGCGGCTGGGGTGGCCGAGGAGGAGACGTCAACGCGCACGGCACTGGACAAGGAGAGAAAACCCAGGTGGTTCTTCTCAGCGCGGAGGAGCTCGGACGGCTGAAATGGAAGCGAACGGAAGGGTTGGGTCTATTTGAGTGAGAAATTAGAGTTAATTAAAAAAAAATAAAATAAATGCAAGTTTCAGGCAGGCAACTGCTTACAGCGGCGACAGGTAAAACTAGGGAGGGTGGAGCGGGGAGAGAAACGGTAGGGTTTTCGCAAATAGCTGGGCCTAATGAAGATGGTGTTTTAGCCAAATCGTTAGGGGTTATCACTGGGAATTCGAGGGCTCAGGGAGAGCTTAAAAGACTGGGTGAGGACGAATAAAACGGTGGGAAATTATTCCAGAGGCCACACAGCTTGGCTAAAATATCCCCCAAGCACTGCGACTTACCAAGGAGGTGACTGCCCTCCGTCGTCGCAGCTGGAGGGTGAGACGGGAAGGAGGACGGCTAACGGGGGTTTGAGGGTCACCTCGCCAGGCCGGCCCGAGCCCCTCGGCCAGCAGGGACGGCAAAGCCGGCAGCTGCTCCGTCGCGGCTCTGTCACCCGTCAGCGGAGCTACTCGACAATGAAATCGAGAGCGGGACGGAGACGCTTCTGTGCGGCGCCTGCACGCCGCAAGCCGCCGGGGAGTTTGAATGCGGCGTTAGAAATGATGCTGCCAAATCGGGGAGGTGGCCTGAAGAGGACAGGGTACGATTTGAAAGAATAATAATAAAAAAAACCCCGAGTGCGAAGGTCTTAATGCAAGCCCGAAGGGTGCAGGGGGTGAGGCAGGAGTGGGTAGGTGGCACTGCTGAGGAGTGCTCCCAGCTGGTTTTTGAGGCTCAGGTAGTGCAGAGCAGAGCGTTGGCGCTGGGGAAGCGAGCACCCAGGGGGAATGTCATCGTTATCATCGGATCTGTGGGGAGGGTGGCCGCGCCAAGGGCTGTCGCCCAGCAAATCCCCGGTGACCCGTGCCGGCGAAGCTCCGGCGGGACGTCAGGGCTCTTGGCCCCGCGCTAGCCGTGCCCGGGGACGTGCCCCGCGAGCCCACCTCGGCGGGAGGCACCACCTGCGGCGCGGCTGGCAGGGCCGTGGGGAGGCGGGTGAGCCCTTGCAGGTCCGCCTTCCCGTCCCCGTCATCCCGCAGGTAGCGGGAGGTTTCCACGAGGCCGTCCCTTCCCGGAGAAAGCCTTCCAAGTCCTGGAACAGATTGCCTGGGAATTTGTGGGGTCTTCATCACTCAGTATTTCATAGATTACAGCTATAAAGAATATTATAGTTGCTGTTTATCCTGCCTTTGGGGAGGAGGATGAACTAGATGACCTCTCTGTAGTCCTTGCTAGCCTTATTCTTCTGCAATGGTTTTTTTTCTTTAAGTTCTGTGTAATAGTCATGAAATTTTATGAGAGTCTCTGTTTTCATTTAAGAAAGAAATGTTTCCCTAATATTTGTGAAGAAAAAATTGGAAGCATTAACCACTGCCAACCCTAACAACTGAAGAGAAAAAGCAAATAAAAGCAAATGAACCCTCTGTACAAAATCCTGTAATTATTTTAGGATGATTTATAATTATTTGAATGCTGAGGGTTGTTGCTGTTTTTCAAGATGGAGATGCAAATTATTTAAAAACAGTCGTACATTGACCTATTCAGACTTGCGAAAGCCTAGTTCCCTTTTCAAGAGTAATTTATTTTACTTTTAAGATTAATTTTAGGGGTCAAGTAAGGCCAGAAGTCCCTGGAATACTTTGTACCGTCTATGTTTGCAGGGTCTTAAAGACAGGCCGGTACTGCAGATGTCATGAAGTCCAAGCTGCCTAGCTGGGTCACGTTAACTGGTCATACGAGTTCACCGCGGGTCTCGTTAGGGACGTTTGCCACATCCCCAAGACGAGGTACTTCTGCCCTCGAGGGCACGTCACCGCGCAGCGTCCCACCAGTTAAAAAGAAATCCCATCTGATGCTATAATGAATACAGACTGCAATGGATATAGCTTATAATCATCGCGTGTCAGCCCGGACCCGAGCGGGGTCCTGGTGCGCTGACCGCGTGGCCCCGGTCAAGCCCCACAAACCGGGGCGTTACACGGCGTCTCCAGTATTTTATCCTCATTTCTCTTGCACCAAGTGCTGCTGCCGGCTTCGGTGCGAGCGCGCGGCGGAGAGCCCTCCCCTGCCACAGACGTTTCCCTTCGGAGCCACGAGTCCTCCTTTGCTGAATGCCACCAGCGCCCTTTATTTTACGAGTTTCACCCCTTTTTACTATATCATACCTGATCGACTTCGTCACATGGATGAAGATCTTACCCCAAAGGTTTATGTTGCCTTCTGCAGCCCAGCCTCATCGCTCCGAGGAGTCCCGGTGCAGGAGAGGCAGGAGCCAGAGGACGGGAAAGCCTCGCGCTCGTAAGGGCTGCAGGAACGCCACGGATTCGTAATGCTTTGGATGGGCTGATCAAAGGCAGGGTCCACAATGGGAAAATAAAGAACAGTTCTCTTTAATCAGAAAATAATATTACTTCTTGCACAAGGAAGAGGTCCCCCCACCCAAATTTTGCCTCTTTATATATCTGCTAGAGTTTATTGGGTCCAGCTGCCCTTGCTTTTCTTCCCGGTGAACAATGGGGAGAAATCTAGGAAAAAAAAAGGAGACATCCCGAAAGTAACGGCGTTGTTCCCTCGGGCCCACGTGGCGCGGCCAAGCCCTCCGGAGGGTGGGCAGGGGCCGGAGAGGAGAAGAACCCGCAGAAGCAACTGTCCCCTGATGCCAGGGGACTTTTTCTCGCCGATTCCTAAACCCGCTGGGTTTTCCAGCATCAGGGTGCAAGGGGGGCCTTCCCGCCCCAGCAGGATTTAACCAAGGGTGGGAGGAGGACTCCCTACAGCAGCCTTGTCAGTTTAGAAGATCTCCCTTTTCTTTTGGGATGGTAAAACTCTCTCAGCATAACACAGGGCACTTTATGGCAGGCCCAAGTGCCAGTTGCTATGCGCGTTTAACAGCTCAATGAATCTCTTAGAAGGACGCTGTAAAGAAGATTTTAGCCCATTTACATTTTGGCAACAGCTGTAATATTTGCAGCAGCGATCGAGTAGGTTTTAACACGCGTGACCTAAAAGCTTTGGAATTCATGACTTTCCTTTGAGGAAAGCTCCGCTAAATTGCAGGAAAGCCATCTCTTTTGCTCTCTCGGTGATGTTAGCAGCAAGGCTAATACAATAAAGTCTCCTGAAACCTGAAGTCATAGCATACCGACAGCGTGTCCTCAGATATGTTCATAAGCCCTTAGGGCAAAGGATCCTGACTCTTATAAAGCCTCCATACATCACTGCGGTTACAATTATTTTTCCTCAGCGAGAGCCAAGATGTTTCATACAATCTGGTTTACTTAAGATAGTCTTTTCAATAACCATGAGCTCTGCCTGGGCAGTAAAGGCAGTTATTTGCGTCCGACCGCTTCCGTGGGGGCACGGATTGAAAAATACGCTCACATTACAGGAGCAACGTGTACTTAGCGATCGCATTCACGGGATGCCTCTCTCCTGGCTCTGTCTGCCACTCTTCTGAGACTTTCCCTCTCTCAGGCCATCGCTATCCGTCTCTGATAATCCATCCGTCCCTCCCGTCTTAGCCGTGAGTTCTTACAAGTGTCATTTAAGATGACACCTACGGAGCTTCTCGCCAAACTCTCCTGCACCGGGATCATCCCATTCCCCCCTGCACCTGACGGGCAGCCACCGCAACAGGCTTCGACGGGATGTGCAAAACAGAGGCGGATTAGAAAACGCCCGATATCCCGGCGTCAGCTGAACAGCCACTGCGTTTTAAGCCCGCATTAATTTCTTTCTCATGAGCAGCGTTCACAGAGGGCAGCGCGCACGGCATCGCTCGAGGGTCCCTCTTATACATCGCTAAGCGTGAAAATAAAAGGAAAAGCAAAACCTACCACTGTGCATTACACAGACATTTTTTCTTTGAGGTGCACTAATAGTTAACAAGCAATAACAACGAGTTATGTATGCTTGCCCCCTCTTTACAGAGAGAAAAAAAATGGGTCTGTTGACTCTTACTGTGCTTCTTTTCACGTGTTCTTCCCCCTGCACTACGGACCTCTAAGAACGAGCAGCACGTTGACGTCTGTATAGACAAGCCTTTGCTTTGCTTTCTGTTTTAAGGGAAGATGGAGGCCCAATCGCTTAGCCAGCTTTGCTATTTCATTTCATTACGGCGTATACAAGGAGGCGGTTTGGCCAAAGGCGGCTAAGTTAAGCCTAAACACAGCTTCTTCTAGAGAGGGTAACTAGGATGTTGCTCTTGGTTCTGTTGTATGTTTATTTATATGTTATTTGGTGATAATGAAAAACAAATGTTAGGAATCTATTCAGTTCTTAAACTTTTATAGACTTATTGTCTTTATTTTCAACTGTGCAACTGTCTCTCAGCCTCCCCCTCCCTCAGACACATGGAAGTGCAGTCGGTGACCAGCGTCAGCTGTGCTCTTACTCATCCTGGCTGGAACAATGATATTCCACACCATGTTATACAACCTCCCCGGTACTCGCTGCCTCATCGCCCCCGACCCTTCGGCTCCCCACACCCCAGGTTTCTCAGGCGAGCGGGCAGCGGAGTCGTCTTCCAAGTTATTGTCCTGGAGTGACGGTTTCAGGATTCGCCGTTGCCAATGAAAGAGGATATGGTCTTTGCCTCGAGGAATATATGTCTTATATGAGAGACACCCTTTCAGAAAGCCCAGAGCCTCGTTTGCCCCTTGCTTCTATCAGCAATACCCAGTCACCGGCAGCCCACGGGAAAGCAGGGAGGAGGAGGAGGGAGCCGCACCGTTCGGCCAGCGCTTAGCTTGACTAGAGGACCAAGAGGAGGGTGCTCCTCTCCTCCGCCCGTTGCCAGAGGATGGCAGGAGTCTCCCCAGGCCCCAGCGCTTCTGGCGCAGATGTTTGCCTGGCCCGTCCGCCGGGGAGCACAGCTCTGGCTTTGCTGCTCCCCTCTCCCTAGGTGCTCCTCGGGGGGGAAAGAAGCCGTCCCGCAGAGCCACGCTCCCTCCGGCCGGCTGGGAGACCCCCAAAGCATGCCCCTTCCCACCTAAACCAGGCAGAGCGACCGCCCTCAGAGCAGAAGCAGACGAGTCTTGCAGCACGCTTTGCCCGTACCGGGGCTCAAGCTGTGGCCCCGCTCCATCTGCAAATGATTTCGGTCATTTGATATTTGTCTCTGTTAATGCACGGCACAAATTACCTCTTTGGAGAAGCAACCCTGATTAAATTATTATCCGCAGAATTTAAATCTCTGAAGCAAGAGAAGCAAAAGCCAAAGAGGCTGACACGCACACACGCCACAAACCTAGGGCAGGGACATCTCCGTCAGCTTTCCCTCCGGCTCCGGGAGACATTACAGTCGTGAAACCGGGATAAGAACTTGCTCTGCAGGGATGAGTGCGCGCACAGGATCCAGTCCTGCGTCGGTGGAGTTAATTCTAAATTATATAAGCTCAATTTCTGTGAAGCACATGAGCTCTGGCACTACCCCGGGCTCACGTGTCTCTCCGCCGATGCGACCCAGTCTGTGCAAGGCTCTTCCCAGCCCAGCTGCACTGCTTTGGCCTGTCCTAGAGCTCAACATACCCGAAGGCTTGGTACTCACCCGACTGCTTTCTGCACCTCGATGGGAAGACGCAGGCTTTTCTTGCGCTGCTGCAGCTCCCCAGGGTATTCCTAGATGCCCAACAGGACAGCAGCACGGCTCTTACCTTGCTCCGGGAGGGCAGCGGCTTTGGGTGCCCCGAGGCACTGCCCGATGTCCCACCTCCCCCTCGCCAACCCCTCCTCACAGAGCAGGGGCTCGCAGGACCCACGGCCGTGGGCTTGCCTGCGGTCAGCGCGCGAAGCACCATCGCTTGCCACGAGGGAAGCGCCGCGGGCTGCGGCGTCTCCCCTTTGTCACCCGGTGGGACCGTCACGCGAGCCCATTTGCCCTCCAGAACCACCAGCCCCGGGTCCCGGCGAGGAGCGCTCACCCTGCCCTTCCTCCGACGTGCCTGGCCCGCAGCTTCCACGCCTCTGATGCGCTAGGTATATAGGCTACCGGTGCTTCATTATTAGCATTAAAAAGCCCGGGGTCTCCCTCCTTCCTAAGGCGGCTTTAGTTCTGGTACAGCAACACGCCACGTCTCTCTGGTCACAGCCGCACGGATGATTTAGGCTGCCGTAAGCAGCTCTTCTGGGCTAAGCAGAAGAAAAGAAAAAAAAATTAAACATTGTTGAAGAAAAATTAAAAAAAAAAAATGAGAAAAGAATAAAAAATTAGCCAGATTGCGGTGGTTTTTGGTAGCGCGGTGACCAGTGCGTCCTTGTGCCCGATGCCCACAGGTGTCCGCGTGAATACGCTACCTCCCAGCAGCGTTTCCTCGACGGCCAGTGCAAAGCGCCGTGCCAGACGTGGCGGGTCCCAGCTCAGCCTCCGCCTGCCCAGCAAATAAAGCCGCAGGGTGGGAGGTGGTGGAGCGAAGCCCCCTTGCCCCCCCGGCTCCAGCGCTCCTGAGGGCCTCGTGCGTCTCGCTGCCCCGCAGAGCTGCGCCTGCGAAGGTGCCAGCGGGGAGGAGAGGTCTGTAGCTATCGGGAGCCAGGAACCAGAGTCTTCCCACATAGTTTCGGGCTAAATTTGAACTTTTCAGCATCTCGGGTAAGGTAGGGTGAAGTCCAGGGTAAAGAACTGAAGCCCTGGCTTTGGAAAGGATAAATCTGAGGAATGTATATCAAAGCAGGAGCGGTCATAAGGAGGACATATGGAACTGTCTTTTTCTGCTCACTTCTTAAGTTATTGGAAACCGCACACCCGAGGCCCTGATCCAGCTACGGGACCTCCACATAAGGGGCTTAGTTTCCAGGTGACCTGGGATTTCGGTGATTTGCAACCTCGAGACTGTTAATATTACATGACAGCAATAACCAGGGGAAGGAAAACCCGAGTGTTTGTTCTTAGATGCATCCCAGCGGTTGCAGATTTAAGCGAGGAGAAAGATCACAAGGCTCAGATGTAATATCCTATAGTAACACAGCCTTAAACCAGCAATTTCCTCTGCAGAGCCCGCGTCGGATCAAGGCTTGATAAAGCACGCCATTTGAGCATTGATTAGAGGATTTGGAAAGGGGCAGTAGCCATTTGTTGTGGTACGGAATAGTAAAAATGAAATTGCTTCTTACAAAGGCATATTTCAAACGGCGAACAGATACAGCTCTAATGAGTGCCATTTGCCTTCGTCTCTTTTATTACGGGTCCAGCAGTCATGGCTCCACGAGCTCTGGATTGCTAGCTTTGGGAAATGCTGCATTTCTAGGCTAAACCAGCCAATACAAACATGTGTGTTTCATCTCAGAATTAAAAAAAAAAAAAAAAAAGATTGAAAAATAGCAAACCATGTAATTTTTGAAAGGAGTAATCCATTTGTGATTTTAAACAACATACTTTTGGATGTGAAGGCCAGTTTCTCTGCATCAATTGGATGAAGACATCTGCTTCATTTCAAAAAGATCTGACGAGGTAAGACTTGACAGTTCTTTGTTGAAATCTTTGCTATCTCCTTTGTATATCTAAATTACACTTATTGATATACAATGTTGACGTTTTTGTAATACTTCTAAATCTCATAACCTTCTGTTTCAAATTCACAGTCTTCTACCACTTAAACTATTATTATTTTTACCAGTCCCAAGGGTGTGCTAGAGTCTCTTTGGTACGAATTAGAAAGGCTTTTATGAAAAACTTACAGTTTATATAAAAGAGGTTCTCTCTTTGGCTTCCTAACTCCACCGTCCCCAATGCCAGCGTAGTGACAGTTTCTAGCGTAGACTCACCCAGAACGGGTCTCCGCGGCATCTGGCGCTTTAGCACTGATGCTAGGCTTGTTCACAACCAGGCTCGAAGGATCTGAAGTGCTGTTAGAAACAGAAGCAATTTTCCCCAAGAGAAAAAAAGCCAAATGCTGACAAGCTTGTGAATACAAACGTGTCAGGGGATCTTCTGACAGCAAGCCTCTCCTCCGAGCTGGTCGCAGACTTACCTGTGGCTTTACCGTAGGCTGGGTGCTAACCTGGGCTTAGCGCCGAGCCACGGGAGAAACGTTCTGGGGGAAGACAGAGGGCTAACTGCTTTCACAAGGAACAAGTGCCAGGGTGGCAACGACCGGCCGATCCCTGCGTAGAGAGGGTGTGGGTCAACCCCTTGGATCAAAGGCCACGTCAGAGCAAAGGCGGCTGAGTGATAGAGGGGGAGGGCGGTGGGAAGAGGCTGGGGAAGACTGGAGGAAGAGGAGCGCGAGAACATCCTAGAGCCAGCCTTGGAAGAGGCGGCAGATCAAACATGAAGGGTAGCGAGGAAGCCCGAGAGAGAGAGATGGAGGCATTTCATACTGAAAAACATGAGTGGGACTGGTAGGGAAGAGGAAAGCAGGGCATAAATGAGGATGACATGCCACGGGTAATACAAAGATAACCTCTCCCTAGCGTGGCATTACCTACAGTAACTCCTGCTGCTCGCTTCGGGTCCCTTCTCTTGGCGTTTCCACATTAAGACGAGGAAGTTCCATGTCATTTGACATCCCTTGGATTTATCAGGTCTGCGATCTTTGCTTGCACTTAACACTTCCCTCTTCAAAGGAAGACCAGATCCTACACACTTTTCCTTACGGGAAGCTGCCCAAAGGGCCGTGCAAGGGATGGATCCGTGTTGGGCAGCGCTAGACGAATACACGCGGCATTCGTGCTGCTCCCCTAACACAACACCAAATTCACCTCCAGAATCTCCTTCTGTGAGCCCTCACCTTCACCAGCTGAAGGCTCGCGATTGCTCTCTCCAAGGAGGGAGTTTTCTCAATTTACAGCTTTTACAAAAATTTACGAATTTACAAAAAATTAAAAATTTTTCCCAATTTACAGCTGATTTCATAACAGGGATGAGAAGTTTGTGGAGGAGGACAGAAACAGGACTCTGGTCTGAGGGGTGGTGGCTGGAACGGGGCCGCAAGAGGCTTGAAGAGTCCTTGGGGCCCAAGGGGAGCGAGCAGGGGGCCTGACGGGGAATGAAAACCAAGAGCGGGCTTCGTTTTGGATAATACAGTTGGGCTGGAAATAACTCGTAACTAAGCGTGTCCCACTTCCCAGATCTATTTGCTCATTAGGTCAACAGGAGGAGAAGGATTCTGTCCGGTCCCTCCCAGCCTCAGCCTACAACATCCAGCCTAACCATACCTCATCTCCTCTGCTGCTGTTTAAAGAAATCCCCGGGACGGGACCAGCACATTCCTGCTGACCACCACCAAATCTTCTCGGCAGCTGGGGATCTGCCCTTCTGTGGGCTCCGGGAACACGATGCCCGACATCATCCCACTTCCAGTGCTTCACTCTCAGGCTTTTGATTTTAATTTTTTTTTTTAATTTTTCTTTTTTTTCTTTCCTCCCAGAGCACTGGGACCTACGTTTTCACCTGGTGTGGTTTAATTAACAGGGTTTTTGAGTAAACTTCTGGCTCAGGGCAAGCTCATGAGAGAGGACGATCGACCCAGTCCCATGTGGCACCAGCAACGCCTTCTCCTGTGCCTGACCCTCTCCTTGAAATACGCGTCTCTATGAATATAGGCGAAGGAAAGTAAAGGCACTTCTACTGCGGAGGCAGAAAACACTCCCCTTCCCAGCCCTTTCCCATCAAGGGGCTTCACTTCAACACAATTAAAGCTGGATTAATAAAGACATGGATGTTTTCAGCGGAGGAAACGCATCAGTGTGACCTTGCTCTTCCTCAGTTACCAAAGCAGATGTAACAGAATGACAGCAGCAAGGCCACGATCCAAAGCGGGCGAAGGAGAGACCAGGAAAAAGCAGAGCGAGAGGGAAGGAAGTCGCGCAGTAAAACCCGTCTAGCAAATAAAACCGTATAAACCCACCCTCTACAGCCCATCCAGGCGACTCCTGCTCTGCCATGGCAAGGGGGTTCCTAGTGTGAAAAATAAACTGTAAGCTCTTACTTAACGCAAATTTTAGACAAAAAGAAGAGAACAAAGGACTCCTCCAGGCAAAAAATGTGGGAAATTACGATCATTAATAATTTCTTCAACTCTTAACTACAAGATTTTCATCAGTTTTCCGAGGCGGCATCACACTAACTTTCCAGTCACAAAATCCATAAACCCACAAATAAAATACCTGCTCGACCACATAAAAACAAATGACCTCCTCGCCAACATCGGGGCGCTCCGGTTTCAATGTGTCCAGAACACGCAGACCTTGAAAGGCCTAGAAACGTCCTCGACCTTCCTGGTAGGTGGAAACCAGCCCGAAACTGCATTCTTACAGCGGAGGGTAAGAAGGACAATAAAACACGGTTTGTCTTCAAGATTCTTAGTATCATGTGTTCAAATGTTGGTGTGAAAGACGAGGCCCTCATGCATGTTTTAGGTCCGTGCTAACGAGTTGCTCAATATTCACGAGTCCCGAGTACTCCTGTGCCCAGGGAGGGCGGCGAAGCTTCAGCTCTGAAATAATTCAGAAATATAATTACGCGGTTAGCACCATTTCGGGATGCACGCGCTTGAAAATGATACTTCTTTCTTTCTTGATAAACCAGAACGCAGAACCTTGTGTGCCGTCTATTAAACTAAGTCAATATAGAAACAAAGGGAACTCCTAGTTCACATCCAGAAGAGATGCTGTTGGAAATCCAGGCCCTACCCATGATTTCAGTGTCTGGAGAGTCCCATCTTGCACCTCGAAGCGTTTCCAAGCCTGGAGTTTGATCTGGGTCTGCAGCGCTTTGTATTATTTTCTCATGGGTGCAGCATTTTCCATGCTCTTTCCAACAGAAATATTTTCACGCTGCCCATTTCGGTTTTTATAGAGTCACAAGGCAAATTTACAGCTGAGAAATTTCTCTCTCGCTCCACATTGCCTTCCAGCTTTAACGTCTGCAGGCCTATAGGAATGAAAATTTACATCCTCTTAACTCGCATCAACTTTAAATGTCTGCTGATGAAATCCCTGGGAACCAGCACGCTCCTGGGCGGATTTTGGGCCGCTGCATCAGTTCAGGCACGATGTGGCCACCGAGACCCTTCCCTGCACTTTGCCCGGGGCTCGTTGCAGGCTCAGGAACAGCATCGCAACCCCCCAGGCTGGGCAGGCGCGTGTCTTCTTGCCCCCTTCTCCAGCCCCATAAGTCTTGGCTTCTTTTTACACAGTCTCCAAGCCCCAACAGGAGCCACCCTCTTTCAGGGCATCCTGGAGGTGGGGAGATGGGGCACGAGCATGGTACCTCCCTCCCTGGAGAGGCAACGGCCGAGGGGAGAGATGGTTGGGGTCTGTTAAACCAGGAGAAGCCTGGAGAACATGGGTGAGGGATGCTGTCTCAGGCACATGGGCATCAAAAGGGGCAGCCAAGAACAAATACCTTCTCGAGCACGCAGCGTGGCGCTCCGGCAGCCGCTGCCGCAGGAGGGGGGATGCCAGGGGAGGAGCAGCTGGGTCCGAGGATGCAGCTATGCAAATCCAGCAGTTAAACATCAAGCTGGAGCTGTTACATAAAGAGATACCAGGAAACCCCTTGTATTTGGCTCAGAAAACCCATTAATGGCATGGTGATGTATGGTTATTTCAGGAGCATGCTTGCCCTCCTCTTACACAGCTTCCCTAAGCATCTTCGCAGCAGCACCCTGAGCCACCCTAGGGTGTTATTTCCTACAGGCTCAGCAAGCGGCTCAAGCTTCACCTCCCACCCTTTGGCTGCGCTCCCCTTCCCAGGCCAGGCCCTCAAGCTTTTAATCTCCAGCAGCAGGTCCGTTCCGAAAGGCTTTGTAGCTCATCCCCAGCACCTGCCCATCGCCGCGGAGGTGCCAGCCCGTGCTTTCTCATCGCTGCAGCAGGAGGTTGGCAGGAATGGGTGACGGCACACGGCTTGCTGGGACCCACCCTGCCAGCAGTGCTCCCAGAGGGAAATGTCACCCCACTTTTTCTGAGAGATCTGGCCCTGTCTGCCTCCTGAAGCTGCTCACCAGCTTAAGCCCTTTGCAGGACTCTTAAATGTAGTTTCTAAAGCCCAGCTGAGGGCCAGAGCTGCTCAAACTGGGGCAGTTCAGGGCACACCCATAAGGAAACACTATTAAAAGTGCATTAAAAGCAAGCAGAGGGGCCTGCAGATGTTAGGAAATGGCTGAGTTGGCTTTAAGTGCCTCCAGCAGGATACGTGCTAACCTGAGCCACCTGAATGCTATTCTGGAGACAGCCTCTGGTGGGTGCTTTTCTGTTTGCTGGGGGGCTAAGCACGATCCCCTCTATGTCAATAATAAGGGACCCCCCTGGCTCTGTTTGCTGGCCGTCGTGCTTCCGCATTAGAAGCTCACGTTCACGCTCCATCCTAGAAACCCTCTTGACTTTGCCTTATTTTTTACGCTTTGGCAGCACCAGAACCCGGTACTCTCTGAAAATCCAACCGATAGGCCGGAACAGAGCAGGGCAAAAGGATTTTAGAACAAAGGACCCCACTGACCCTGGTTTGCAACGGCGATGCTTCTGTACGGCATCTACGCTGTCCCTTCGCTTCCCTACCGAAGGCGTGAAGGTTACTGAGAAATTTGGTGGGAATTCACTCAGTTATTGCTGCTGGAGACCTCGCGAGGGGTTGTAGATGACTTAACGTGACTTAAGAAACAAGTGAACAGCATGGTTTCAGTTAAAAACGGGCTGGATAACGTTGATCTCTAGTTGCCCAAACTGAGAGTAGCACCGTGACCCTCCCAACTCCCTGTCCGGGTATCCCGAACCTCCTCCCTCTGGGTTCTGTGGACAAACCGGGCGGTTGCGCCAACGAAACGGCTCCCTCCGAAAGGTGTGATGCCATCTTCCACCCAGCTAGTGGCTACCCCGAGCAAAGCAGCTTGGAAGTGAAAACCAGGCACCAGTCCACCCGCTACCAGGGAAGAAACGCGTGCGTACCCGTGTCCGCGTGCAGAAAGGTGCCGGCAGGGACAGGCAGCCCCGGGGTACTTTGGATTTTGCAGCTGAAGGGTTCAGTGTGGATATTGGCTCTGCGTGGGGCAAAGGAGAAGAGCCAAAAGCGTCCCTGCGGGCGAAGGGAGGGGAAAGGGGACGGTGCAGCAGCGGGCGCCCTGTGCACAGCCCGGCCGGGCGCCGCGGCCCCGGCTCCACACCTGAGCACAACCCTCCCAGCACAGCCTCCGCTCCCGCGCCAGCTCCGCTCTTCGAGGAACTCCCCCAAATATATGTTGGGTTTTGGTTTTTTTTATTTCTTTCTGAGCCACAAAGGAGACCTGTCTCTTGCAGACGATTTGGTTTGGGCAGAGAGGAACAAGAACCTTGTGAGAGGCCAGAAAATGACACCCTCCGTTCTAGCCGTGATATATCCCGCTATTTATTTAGCCCGTCCTGCAGTTACATACCGGACACCCCGCTCCCCGGCCGTGCCGGCCATGCCTTCCCTCCTGCAGCCACCACTTCTCCTCCTCTGCCCTGGTTTTACAGCAGAGCCGATGCCTCCCAGCGCCCTCCCCGTTGCATTTGCCTTCCGCACCAATCTGCTTTTTCAAAAAATGATTTCTATCGCCATCCAATTTCATTCCTTTTTCTTTTTTTTTTTTCTTTTTGCTCTCTTTTCCTCATCTTCTTCCCAAACTGAGAATTTTCAGCTCGGGGTAGGAATGGCCAAAGTGTAAATTCAGACTTTTATTACATGGCCTTTTGCAGCCTGGCATGCAGCATTCAATTTGGAGCGGAGTGTCCTAGCTCTGTTGCATGCCGAGATCTGTTGTCCAGATGAATTAATTCCAGATTATATGTGGGTGTGGACTTCAGCTGGGCAAAATTTGGATACCCTGGTTTAGTCATTATTCTCTGATGAATCTCTTGGTGACAGTCTTTGCCCCTATTGTTCTGAGGTGAGCCCCATGGCAAAAAATGTGAAGGCAAGAAACAAAAGAATATAAAGAAAGGTTACGAAATCAAATTCAGTAAGGCAGGGTTATTGTCCCTCCATTCCGCCTCTTCTGTCCTCCATTTGAGATTGGATTTTGCAGGAAAAAAACCACCCGTAGGACAGAGAGACCGAGTTTGCAGGGCAGGTTCTGGTGGGGAGCAGGGGGCTGGCAGCCCGGCCCGCCGCGTCTCCCCGGACGGCGAGCAGCGCGCCGGCACCTACACGGCCCAAATCAAACCGCAGAGACAGGGAGGAGGAAGTTATCATCAATTCTTAACATTTTATTTCTTTACTGGGTTAAACAAGGAGCGGAGAAAACCTCTGCCCCAAAATACAACAGAACTGAAAGCATTACAGGTACAGAGACTATTGAACACAGAGAGTAGTAGGATAATAGTTTTAATACAACTGAATTATAGCATGGGTTTGTGTTTTTGTTGGATTTTTTTGTTTGTTTTCTGTCAAACCATTTTGGAAAATAAATGTAATAGGAACTAGTGCAAAAAAGTTCTAAACATGAAGCACAGTGTATAAAATGGCATAAGAAAACTGTCCCCTCGAGGACACAGTCACTTTCTTATGACAGAGGGGAGAAAGAGAAACAGAAGGGGGGTGGGAACAGAGAGGGAGGGTCCGGGAGGCAGAGGAAGAAAGCTGGAAAGAAAGAGAAACCGGGCAGGGGGATTAGAAAGAATATTTTGACTTCAGCAGTATGTTGGTTGGTTGGTTTTTTTCACCTCGCCACCGTGTACTGTAAAAGGACCCTTTTTTCGTAGGTCTGAGCTCTGTAACCACCGACATTTCACAAGCACTTGAGAAGGGTTCGGTCACAAGCAGCCTGGTCGCACACCCAGACACGCAGGCAAAGCCATCCCGGCGGGGGTGCTCCGTCCCTGCCCGGGTCCCCTCGCGCCTGCCGCCGCGCCGGGACCCCCCAGCCCGGCTCCCAACCGGCAGCGCCGGGCACGGAGACCTCGCCTCGGCTGCCAGAAACGGCATCTCCCGCGCCCCGAACGGAGACGGGCAGGCGGGCGCGGGCGCCTTCCTCGGGGCTCTCCTCAACGCTCTCCCTTAAAACGGTTCTCGCTGAACCGCGGCGCTTGCTTTTCTTGCTTTGTGGCATCCCTGCCGGACCAGCGCGTTTCATTCCTTCCAAATTTAACCTCCCACACGAACATGTGGGAGCATCTCTGGTTTTGAAGGCATCCCGTAACTGCGATGTCTGAATGCAGTGGAGGCCAGAAGAAGCTGGATTCGTTTTGGTTTGGGAAAGAAAATAAGAGCTTGGTTAGGGGGACGGCTGAGGACCTTCGAGAGGAAGACGTGCGTCCTCCCGGGCGGCAGGACCTCGGCAGCGAATTCCCACGGGGAGCGTGCCCAAGCGGTTCCCAAGGTGTGTTATCCCGGACTGAAACCGGCCTGGTGAGGAAGGCAGCTCTCCAATTTGCTTTCACCACGGAGCCGCTCAGCCTACTGCCCCCAAGAAATTGGCTGGATGCTATTTTAAGTAGAGCTGGTTGGAATTCCTTACAAATTGCTATTCTCTCCGAATCCACTGCCACCAGTTCCAACTGTGCGAGCAGAAAAAGTGTGATTGATTTTTATTTTTTTTCATTTTATTTTTTTTTTTGAAAATGGAAGGTTTTGTGGGAAAGGGCCGTTCTCGATCCATTTCTCAATTTGAAAAAAAAAAATTGGTCACAATTATCAATATGGCTCGTTCTGACAAGTTTCAAAAGAAATGAAAAAAAAACCAAACTGTCTGCCTTGAAATGTCTTTTTGTTTTGCAACTCAAGCACGTACAGTTCCCAAATACGTTTAAAAATGGTAAAACCAACCCCAGATTTCATAAGCCAAACCTAATTTTTTTGGGTTTTTTTGTTGTTTTTTTTTTAGAGTTTCGGTTTACAACAAGCGACTTCCTGGCCTGAAAAAGGATCATCGTTAAATGCTAACGAGACTGGAAACCCCTCCTGAGCTTGTTTCGAACAAAAGTACTCGATACACAGCCTGTGAAGGGAAGCTGGAGGAACGGTCTTTAGTAACGCAGCCCGTCTCCTGCCCGCCAGTGCCCAGTCCTGTGAGCCGGGGCCGAGGGCTTTGCTAAAACCCAAACAACTTTTAAAATAAATTTTATTTTTTTTTTTTTTTTTTATGACCCTTATTTGAAAATCATCTATCCTTCGCGTACGGCCACAGCATTTCCTTTGCTCCCTCCGCCCCGGGAGGGCAGAGCTGCGGGTCCCTTCGGAAGGCGCCGCGGAGCAGCTGCCGGCGGTGGCCTCCCTCGCAGGGTCTCGGCGCAGCTCTGCACGACCCGGGGCACAGGCAAAACCCCTCCTTGCCCTGCGCCCAGCGCTCCCCACCCCGCGGGACGAGCACCCGCCAGCCTACGTCCCGGGAGGACGCGGGCCACGCTGCAGAAGCCCACGTGTGGGACCCCCGCCAAGGAGCAGCCCGCGGGTGGCGGAGCGAGCCCGGTTTTGGGAGGAGGAGGAGGAGGAGGATGCTACCCTCCGCTGCGCCGCGGGGAGCGCGGTCGGTGCTGGCTTCGCTGTTTGAGATGGAGCCCGGGGGCTGGGGCTGGTGCAGAGCACCTGGATTCTCAGCACTCACCTCCTGACTCCTGGCCGGCACTCAGAGGACAAGCAGAGCAGGCTTTCCCTATCCCCCTCCCCGCAGCGGTGCGCAGGACTGGAGGCGATCCCCCAAAGAAAACAAGCCAAAAACTGCCGAAAAGCCTCACTCCTGAAATAAAACTAAACGGTGCTTGGACCTGCGCAGCCCCCCCGGAGCCGCCGTGATCCAGGAGCCCTGAACAGGCTCCTCCCGGGGGGAGAAGGGGCGATCGCGGGGGTCCCTAATGTAGGTACCTCTGTCACCCCGCTGGGATGCCCAAGAGGTGAGTTTGACGGGCTGAAGTAGATTAACGCCCTGCCTAAATGTCAGGCGCTGCCCTTCCTAACCGTTCAAGTATAATTTAAGAGAGATTTGCACCCCCATGGATGGGAAGCTGCAGGCCAGCTCAGAAAGTCTATAAGCAAAACTGCCTGCCACATCGCGTGGATTTTAACAGGGATTTTTGCAGAATCCGAGGACGTTTCTGTCCCGGTTTTGTCTCTCCCAATTTCTATAGGCATTCCTTTCCGGGGTGGCAGCGAGGTATCATGTTATAATTTATCACAAGGCGCTGCAGGACTTTTTGAGGGCCGAGCCTTCGATCCCAAGGCTGAGCAGACCCTGCCCCACCGGGACCCCGCTCCGTGCCGTACATCACCCGCCTCCCCTGCAAACGCGGCGCCCGGAAGGGATGCACGGAGCTCGGCAGCGAGAAGCTTCATCGCACGGCCGAGGAGGATCCTGCCCCGGGAGCAGCACGTATCGGGGGTTTTCTTTTTTCTTTTTTTAAACGCGGGCAGAGGAACCGTCTCCCAGCATCGCCTGCAGTCCTGAGTGGCAGTGAATGAACTGCCCTGACATCTCCTATTGAAGCACAGCAAAATGTGTTGAACAAAAACCATTTCAAGATGTTTTCTGAGTGTTGCCAAGTTACTCAACATGTTCTGCTTTAGTTGTCAGATGCTTTCAAAGTGATTTCCCTAACTCAGAGCACGAATGGTGAGGGCTCTCCCTGGGAATCTTTTGCCTGGGGCTACCAAGGATCTGTATTTTCATAAGAAAAAGGCCCAACTAACGATTAATCTTCACCAGAGGAAGCAGGGCCTTTCTTTGGGATTTTTCTTCAGTTATTTTTAATTAATTTGTACAACTGGCAGTTACATTAAAGTGCAAAACCCAGGACTAACGCTCCAGCTGGGCAGGACCTGGCTACCTTTCCTCCCGCGGCCCCATCTGCTCTGCCCGCTCCCGCATGCGGACCCTGCGGGGACAGCATCGCCCCTCGGCTCCCCCGGCACCTCGGGGCAGAGAGAGCCTCTTGCCAGGGAGGAATCGCCGCTTTCCCATGGGCGTCCTCCTCCGAGCAGAGAGGTTTAGCCACTGAAGGAAAGGTCGGGTTTTATAAATTAACCCAAATGCGCGGCACCTTCTTTAGGGAGAAGAAATCAGATCATTGAATGAAAAGGAGAAAGCACCTTGGTTTTAATTTCCCGGCAGGATACATCCCGGTGCTTTCCAAGGTCCCAGGGGGCTGCAGGAGCGCGGCTCCGGGTCCCAGGGCTGCGCCGGGCGCGGGAGGGGCTCGGGCTGAAGCGTACCTGCGCGCGCGGGGCAAAGAAACCCTTTCTCTCCTCATCCCAGGCACGTTCGCTCCGCGTTTTAATAAAAATAATGTCAGTGGCATTAACTAAGACAATGTTAACGTCTCTTTTCTGGACTTCTCTCTTGTATAGCAAAGAGAAAGCTAATATAGATGGAGGATTATTAAGGTTGTAATGTCAGACCAAAGCGAAGATTTTTATCCGACGGCCTTATAATGATGGACTGCGACATACACCGCTTCCAGCTGCTCCGTCCTGTTCTGTGAACAGCCTCGTCTGGATTCATTTAACGAGATTGGCAAAGTGTTGAATACAGCATATGGTGCCCTAAAACCACAGAACTTATTGACAGCAGCCCAGACTCGCTAAATAAAAGAACTCCTTCCAAAAGCCTTGGTCTGTGAAGACTCAGCACTTTCCTTCCAGTCACACTAGGTAAAATCCCAGCCCTGCGCCTGCCAGCGCGGCTCCGCACCCCGCGCGCTCCCCCTGCCCGCGGACCCGCAGCCTCCCGGCCGACCCGGCACGTCGCCCTCACGTGAGCATCTCCTGGGAAGCCGCCGCTTGGAAAACGTGCGGATCTCCTCCGGCTACAGCATAACTGGCCCTGCAGAGCCTCCTCGCTCCCCGGCTGATGAGGCCGACACAACTACACCTCCTCAGCAATCACACTAAAGACCCTATTTTTGAGGCGGCTCAGCTTTCAGACCATTCACTGGGATGCAGCGCGGGCTCTCCGCCTCCCCGAGATGATGCTCATCAGCTGATGAAGATATTTGTCACAGCTCCCACGTTATTCCAGCAAAACCCTGCCAGCCTCCCCAAGTCCCCGAAGGTAACTCGGGCTATTCGACCTCGCTCCCGCAGCTCTGCGGAAATCGCCCACCGCAAAACCTCCGCTTCTCGGTGCCACCAGAAAGCGCCCGAGCCTGGACCGACGGCGAGGCACCGGCCATCGCTCTGCTCGCCGAGCGGCCTCGGGGCGGGCGGCGAGGCTCGAAGCCCGCGGGAGAGCGGCATTTGGGCCGGGTCGGCAGGCGCGCGCGCGCGTGGGGCACAAGAGCGAGCCCGTGACACCCCGCGAGCGTGCAGGCTCGGGCACTGCTCAGTGCTTCACCAGCAGACAATGAACAGGGCCAGTGACTCAGGGCCACTTGCTGACGCACCACACTGGGCTATTCTTCTCTCTCTAGATGAGTCGCTCAAAGATTGGATGCAGCCTATCTCCGAGAGAGGCGCCTGGAATTAGCTTAACTCTTGGCAGTACATAAAAAATCTAATTTCCTTAAGAAGGAACTGGATCCGGCTGTCTCGAGGCAGGCACAGGACCGTGCTCCCTCCCTCGGTCTGGCTGTATGCTTTTGCTAGTCATCAAAGCAGCTACACAACTCATTTCTTAGCAGCAAACGCAGGAGTTGGATCCCTATTTGCTGAACTGTTGCACGTCCAAATTCTCAGACCGGCGTAAACCAGACTGAAAATACACGGATGCTGTGAGGAATAGTCAAACGAGAACGGTCCTACCTTTTTCTGGGTAGGAACAGCAAGGAAATCTGCTGGGGAAACAGCCTCTGCCTCCTCTGTGAGCACCACCTCTCCTAGCCCAGCCACCAAGGGCCAGCGGGTTCACAGGCTTTGCAGCTGCGGGACTTTGGTAACAGGCAACTGATAACGTGTAAACATCACCCCAAAGCTCCGAGATTAAAGTCAAAGCAGAAATCCAACATTCAGCTGCTTCTCAGAGCCTCTTTGGTCTGGAAATGGGCTGGAAACGTCAGGAAACCTGTCCTTCCCACGAGACGCCCGGTACTTCCTTCTTCCAGCCGGGTAGGAAGTAGCTTTGCTCATGGGGCTCTGCTTGGGTTTGCTTCACAACAGACCAGAAACCACAAAACTCTTACAGTCCTCAACTCTTGTGACTTCTTGGGCCCTCGCAGGGGTCTGGGATCGGTTTGAGATGCAGCAGGACATTCCTCCTGCTCCATCCCCGCCTCCCAGCAGGGCTGCAGCCATCCACCCTGGGCTCTGCCGTAGGCTCCCCGTCAAGAGGCAGCCTAGGAACAGAGGGACCATCACCCGTCCTCTGCAGGCAACGAGCAGGTTCACGTCCACGTCGCGACCAGGACATTTTACAGCTGACTCGTGCTAAAACGCACCCTCCTCCTTCCCCTCGCCCACACCCAGAATGAACTTTCTTGTCTGTGGTGCCCGGCCCGGCGCCGTCCCCCACGCACCACCTCGCAGCATTCACGCTGGGAACAGTACCTGGGGGGCGGGGGGAGAATTCGGGAGTTCCTAGGAAAGCGCGCCCTGATGTCTATTTGGGGCTGAATCCCTGGACGTGCTGAGCTCAGGTTAGAAAAAAAACCAACACTCCAAGTGAGCCAAATGAGGCTGCACCAGAGAGCACCTTGTCTGGCCGAGTCCAGCTGTCCCAGCTGGGCTCCTAGAAATTTTCTGATCTGGGGGGCATCCACGGATAGACAGCATTCACAAAAACTCTCTTCCCCAGCTGGGCTTTATTAGCGACTCTTCTTTGTGTGGGAGACTCTCCCTACAAGCCAGATTTCTCCAGCCCTTTCACCCAGTCCTTCTGCCTCGCAGTCGATGATTTGTAGCTGGGAAGCATGGAAGGGTGCCTTCTGACACCCTGCGTCCAATTGTTACCATGCGCGGTCCCACTCCCTCGCTTCGCCTGCGCACGGCTGGAGTCACATCTCCCTAACTCCTCTCAGAGACCAGCCTCTCCAGTCAGGAAAGAAAGCAAAAAAAGGTTAAACCAAATCATCGGGACGCTTGGCAAAGTGGGATGCGGGGATGCCGGGGATGTCCCTCCTGCTCCGCGCCTCCTCCCTCCCTCTCCACCTCCTCGCACAGAGGAGCAGGAGAGGCAAGGCTGGCGGAGCAGGTTGGGGACGTAACGAGGCGAACCCCAAGTAGTACCACAGCGTAGCATAACGCATCCCGCTCCTGTCCCCCAGATCCCATCAGCGAGGGGAATGCCACGCTGAGGACGCTGCGCCCCACGAGGATGGTTCTGCCTTGAGTTGGTGGGGTTTTTCCCCTGGGACAGGAGTGGGGGGCAAGGCTGTGCCAAGAGGTGCTGCCTCCCTGCCCGCCTGGCCCTTCGGGATTTACAGACCGAGGAGGAAAAGGAACGGGGGCTGAGGTGACTGTCAAACCCTTGGCATGTCGCTGGCGGGTGAGGTGCGGGCGCCCAAGGCACTCGCGGCAGGCAGCCGGGAGATGCGCGGCAGTCCCAAGGGAACACCTCTTCCGAAGGGACCCCCTCCTCTCTGCTCCGCTCCGCTCCCCCCCGCCCCTGCGCCGTACCTTCCTGCACCGGCGCCTCGGCGAGGCCGGGCACGCCGCGCTGCCCGGCTGCTATTGACCGAACCCTTCTCAAAGCCGAGTCCCGCAGCCCTGTGCGCATTAGAGACTCTTCATCACGGGGATGCCCCGCGGCGAGCAGCTCTTGGGGGTATGTGCGGGGGTGTGTGTGTGTGCGTCACCCCCAATCCCGTGCCTCCCATTGGAGGAATAGCATGTGCCCCCCCTTAGTGGAAAAAGATCTGGCGTTCTTCTTGGAGGTCGGCTTTCCCCTCCGCATCACTCGTCCCGTGCCACGCTCTCCTCCAGGGCGGGCAGGGCCTCCAGGCTGAGCCCTCCGCCGGCCGCCCCGCTGCCGCCGTGCACGCTCGAGAAGGACACCATGGTGTGGAGAAGCATCAGGACCAGCACGCACAGTCTGATCCTGCTGCTGCCGAGGCGAGACCCTGCGGAGACCGGCAGCAAGGATGGGGAGTGGGGCTGGTGGTACTGGTGGTGGTGGTGGTGGTGGTGGTAGAGGTGGTAGTGGTTCTGCCGCTGGTGATGGAGGTGGGGGTCGTGGCGGTGGAAATGGAGCGACTCTGACGCTGTGGATTTGGGGGATGTGTTGTCGTTGCTGTCTGGGGGGTGGTCGCAGGAGTCCCATTGCACCTCGCAGCACTTGGCCTCCTCGTCAGGCAGCTGGCTCTCCAGCAGCCCTGCGGGAAGGAAGCGGAGGAAGAGGAGGGGGTCAGTGGGACACCACGGACGGGGCTGCCGAGGGACTGAGACCCGGTGCCTGCCAGCCACGCGCCGCGGGACAGGCAGAGCCTGAGAACCGGGACCCCCTGAGACCCCCCGGGACCGACCCCCAGAGGGGCTGCGAGCCTGCACGGACCAGCGTGCCAGGCAGAGACCACAGCCCTGGGACGCGCTCGGGACACCCCAAACACTGCTTGTACAGGTTAAACGTACCAGCCCTGCTTTAATCAGCCCCTCACAGGCTTGCTTTAGCTTTCAATTAGAGGTAGGGCTTTAATTTCCTGCACTAAGCCATGGGCTGTTGTCGTGTCTCCATTAACCCCTTATGCCTGACCCCCAGATGGCCACGTTTGGGCAGTCGGGCGGTGCTTCATGTGTTTCCACGCTGTACCTCCTTCCCCCTCCGCCCCAAAAAAGCCTTCAAAATCTGGCGCATGGCTTGCACAGCACGACGGGGCTCATCAGCACCCACCCCTGCCCCGGCCCCCCGCGGCGTGCGGGACCCCGGCCCCGCTCCCCGGACCTCCTTACCCGTACAGATGAAGCCAGGCAAACCTCCATAGATCAGCTCGTCATTGTCTGGTAACACAAACGGGCACCTGGTCTGCACCTCCAGGCAGTATTGCTTGCATGGGATCCGGTGTTGGCACTGTTGTTGGGTCACGTTGAAATACTCGGAGCACAGCCAAGCCTTGTAGACAGCCTAGGGGAAGCCACCGAGAGGGACATGTCACCTCCCCGAACGCCAGGGCAGCCGAAGCATTGCAGAGACGCGGGGTGCAAGGGGATGGGAGACCTCCTCTTAGCTCACGCGAGAAACGCGTGCCACTACATCGGGGTTGCTTGCTGAACTCGCCGATCAATTAAAATAAAACTGCTGAAGTGTTGGGACTGTGGAACTCATCTAACAAACTAAATCCGCCACAAAAATAAAGCTCATTAGCCACGCGGACTAACGACCCCTACAGACAGGCACTGCAGCAGACTGCGGTGACTCTGCCAAGACCGGTGGCCCCAGAGCTTGGTCCATCGCGTGAAGAATTCAAGCACCGCTTATCGCCTGTCCCAGAGCATCCTCCTCCTCCCCGAGACACCCCAGGGCAGGGTAGGGATTTACGCCTCCTCTAAAGCACTTTGGCCCCCATCAGCTCTGAGCACGGGACATGGGACAGCTGAACAGACCGTGGGCTGATGTTTAGTGGAAATTTCCAATGGAAAAGCTGCTGGCCAGAAGCAGACGGGCACGGCTGGGACGCAGCACACGCAGCCGCTGCAGCCTCAGGCTCGTCCCTCTCTGCCCCCAAATAACACCTTCCTCACCTTCCTCACCCACCCACCTGGTCCTGGGGGAGATTCCCGATTCATAGAGAGCCGGCGCTTTTTGCCGTGCCGTTTCTTTCGGCTCAAACGGGCAGTCCTTGGCAGGAACACGTTCATTTTACAGGCGTCTTTTGACACTCGAACGTACCGAACAGCGGTACAGATGGCCGCTCGCCTTCCCGCTGGTTAGGGCTGTGCTTGGCCACACTGCCAGAAGGAAAAGCAACCCGGGGGTTCACCTGCGACTGCAGATGCAAGGCTGTGCCACAACCCCTGCCTCTCCAGCCTGTCCGGTCCCCGGTCCCCCTCCCTCGGGACCGCCGCCACTGACAGAGGAGCTTTCATCTGCAGCCGGCCGAGACGACCTTCCTCAGCAGAAACCAGCTCTTGAAGAGAAAGCAGAGGCGGTGGTTCCCTTCCACCCTCCGTGCGTTCGTGCCCATCGCAGCCGGCCAGGCACAGCCCAGATGGCTTCGGTTAAGACCGTATCTCCCGCATCTCCCTTTATCTCCCCAGCATCAGGCACGGGTGGAAATTGTTTGTCTTCGCTCGCTGTAAAAGGGAGGGAGATCTCTTGTTTCTCATGGTCAGCAGTCATTCCTCAGCCTGCAAGAAACCCACGACACCGCTGGGAAGAGCAGCACCCTCTGTGGCACTTCCAGCTCATCTATGAATATATCTAGGCACCAGCGACAGAGTTAAGGTCATGTTAATGACCACATCCAACTTCCTTTGAAACCAACTAGAAAGGACTCCCCGTGATTCAAAGGGAATGAATTTCCCTTCTCGGCATGCTTGGAGAAAACCCCGTGCTCCTCCTTCCAGCTGCATTTTTGTTTTCTGGAGACTTTAAAAACATCGCTTCTTTGTTTCCCCATGTTTCCATAGATCCTTATCATCAGTTGTTTGGACCATGGTAGTGTTTCAGGATTAAAGCTGGTTGGGAAATTCTTGGCAAGTCCTTTTAGTTTCTTGATTTTTTTTTCCTGGAAAATGCCAGATCATGAAAACCAGAATTTTCATGGAAGCGTGTTAGTTTTGGTGAAACTTTCATCACAAAAAGTTTAATCGGGACCAGGACACAATATATGGAACAAGTCTTTCAGAGCAGTCAATAGCCCTGTGGTCAGGGCTTTCAGCTGGGATGTGGGAAATTCAGCCCTGCTTTTTCTCCCTGGCCCATTGGACGTTAATTATTTAGACAAAGTGGAACAGCTCCAGAGAAGGGCCTGACTGCAATCAGAGTGTGAGGACAGCTCCGAGGTCTGGATCTGCATCTGCCTGAGCTGATGCCCGGGGGCTGAGGAGGAGAGACGGGCAGGGCGAGCAGAGCCTGTGCTCCAGGGATGCCACAACGCGTGTCCTCCCCACCGGCCTCCGCTCCCTCGGGGACAGTGCCGGGAGCAAGGGGACGGTGGGGCAGCAAGGAGGGCGCAGGAGGACTCCTCGGCGGGGCGGCACATGGTGCTCCACAAGCACCACGAGATTTTCTCCTTTGGGAAAGCATCTAGCGTCGCTCTCCACGGGAGGGACCTCAACAGGACGTAAAGCAGGGTTAGACATCTCAGTGGACAGTGACACCTTAGGAGAGATGGGATGGAGAACCAGGAGGTATAAAAGGGGCTTCAAACCATCAAGCATCACTTAGCCAGATGGGACGCACCCCTACTTCGGTCTGAGGACTCAGCAAGTCCCTGCCTCGACACGACGCTGTTATTTAGGCATGACTACAGATCTGGAGCAAAACAGAGAGGTCCCTGCCTCAAAGAGCTTGCAGCTGTAAAGACACGCTGTGCGATAGCCCGAAACGTGGGGATGCCTCTGGGAGGGACGTCCTGAGGGTGGCGACCGAGACTCGCAGCCCCAGGAGAGCAGGCAGCCGTCCCGCAGGCTCGCCAGGCTGAAGGCGACCCCTTCCCCTTCTCCCTGTTGGCGGGCACAGGCATCCCACCGCAGCCCGCGGGGCCGGGCAGGCAGCGGGCAGGCATGCAGACCCGAGGAGATTGCCAAGAAACGCGTTTTCCAAAGAGTTTTTAGGTCTCTTGGAGATTTCAGGCATTTGGGGTGGGGCGGATTTCCTTAATTTCAATCCTCTAAAAATTAGTTATTATTTTAATTATTCATAATTATGCAAGTTAGTTATTTGGGCTGCCTTTACAGGCAACAGAGAGAGGGCATCCTGAGGACAACGCATCCCTCCGAAGCACCAGAGCACCCCAAGCACCCAACAGCGAAGGGGCTGGAGGTGCTGCTCTCTTTCCCTGTTGCCCGTAGAGGATTCCTGACAGCTAGTGTCGACTAGTCCTCGAATTTTAAATGGCCAAAGCTGGGTGGGATGAATTCTCCCCCAAGTTATAAAGTTTTCAGGATTACAGACTGGATGCATTAACTACACCACGAAGAGCCTGCAAATTTAAACAAGAACTGAG
>VZTV01029878.1:8748-26307 GCA_013400875.1 Anhinga rufa
CCCCGCCCTAGCCGGGAGGGAAGGGCGGAGCGCTACTGGGGTGGTGGGTCGCGGGACATCCTGGGTAATGTAGTTCCCAGCTGGGGGCGAGGCCGTGGCTTGCAGGGGGCGGGGTAAAGCCGGTGGCTCAGCCTATAGCGGGGCGGGGGCGGGGGGCAGACGCCAATGAGGGTTCGGCCCGCCATGTTGGTAAAGAAGGCGAGTGGGAGGGCCGCCATTTTGTTGAGAGGAAGCGAGCGGTGTGGTAAAGCGATGATAGCTGGCTGTATGACGGCGGGTCCGCTGCTCTCTACCATAAAAAATCGTCCGGGACACTTCCAACCACGGCGCTTCTGGAGCACGGGTTCTCCTGAGCTCTTATGTGGGTGCTCTTTCCCCCAGCGCACAGACTCCCTTCTCCTTTGGTGGGCCCCATGTCTTGCTGCCACCCCTACCCCCGAGAGGTGCACAGGCTTTTGAAGGAGAAGCAGTGGGTGCCCTGGCAGCGCCCAGCACCCTGGTAGGTATCATTAACCCACCAGCTCCCTTCTGGTAGCCAAACTGCTGTTACAGATTTTTAAGAGGGAGGTTTCTGTGAAGCCCTCATGACCTGTAATTGCTTGGAAGTTCAGATTGTCCCTAATGGCTTCTGTGACAGGAGTGAAAAGTAAGCATCGGAGAGGGTAAAGCAACATAAACTCCTTAAGTCATCTGTTTTAATTTCACTTCCAGTATTCTGGTACTCCCTTGTCTGTTCCAGGGGCTCGGCCTTGTACCAGCATGGTGTCAGGCGAGCAGTGATGGCTTTCTTGGGTAGAAGGGGAAACCTTATTTTAAATAAAGCCTTTTAGCCTTTCTAAATCAAATTAGTGTCTCCTGGAAAACTCACAAAACCTGACTTTTAAAACTTCTAGCATGGTTGCTGAGAATTTTTTCACAATGATCGTGCATGTTAAATGTCTTGGCAGACTTGCCATGGTTCTAAAATGTGCAGAAAGACTGCTGCCTTTTTATGCTTTTCCTGAGGGTGCATTATGAAAGGGTTTTTTTCAGTGAATAACATGCTATGAAACCACAAATACAAAAAATAAAAGTATCATGTTACAATTTATATTTCTTCTTTGCCTTTCCCCCTATGTTTTCTTTAGATCCAACAAGAATAGGAGAGTGGATAAGGCGTATACTTTGTAAAGTCCAAAATGTTGTACCAAACGAACTTACTTTTCTTTGCTCACTTTGCATCCTCTTGTTTTCATCTAACTGGACAAACTACGTGACTTAGAATAAATACTGTTCCAGTGACTTCACTTCATATAAAACTCAGGGTAGCGTAATGGAATTTGTATATCAAGCCCTAAATTTCTCTAATTTCTTCTATTTTAAACAGTGTGGATTTATCATAGTTTTAACCCAGCAGGCAGCTGAATACCACACAGCCATTCGCTCACGCCCCCCATTCAGTGGGATGGGAGAGAGAACTGGGAAAAAAAAAAGTAAGATTTCTGGGTTGAGATAATGACAGTTGAATAGAAAAGTAAGGGAAAATAATAACAATCATGATGAAAGAATATACAAAATAAGTGATGCACAATGCAATTGCTCACCACCTAACGATCAATGCCCAGTCCCCGAGCAGTGGCCCCCCAGCCAGCTTTCCCCTAGTTTATATACTGAGCATGATGTCATATGGTATGGAATATCCCTTTGGTCAGTTGAGGTCAGCTCTCCCAGCTGTGCCTCCTCCCAGTTTCTTGTGCACCCCCAGCCTTCTCAGTTGATAGAGCCTGAGAAGCTGAAAAGTCCTTGATTAGTGTAAACGCTACTTAGCAACAACTAAAACATCAGTGTGTTATCAACATTATTCTCATCCTAAATCCAAAACACAGCACTGTGCCAGCTACTAGGAAGAAAAATAACTCTATCCCAGCTGAAATCAGGACAAGTTCCTATTAAAAAATTTACAGGGAAGAATGAAGCAAGTTAAAAGTTTGCTTTGTCTTTTCCATCATACTACAGTACTGTGTCAGTTGTGTCAGTTTTTCTATTCAGATTGATGTTATCTCTAGAAATCATGCTTTATTGACAGCTTATACTGGTTTACATATCCCACAGTACTAAAAACATCCACAAAAGGCTGGCAGATGTGACACAGGACCTACTGAAAACTTTCTGAAGTAGGAGCTGGAGGTCAGGCAGGTTTCTTAAACAGCGCTGGGTGCCTATGTCTGTGTCTGAAATCTGATCTCCTGTAATCACAAAGAACTTTCAACATTACTACATCTAAGCTGTGGAAATTTCCCTCCCAGCAGACATTTGTTTACTTGGGCATCTCAGGGCTTTGCATAGATCTGGTTCCAGTTTCCTTTGTACAGCTACCTTTATTTCTAAGTGATTTCATTCACCAGTAGGAAATTAGTATCAGTGTCTTTTAGAGCGGGAAGGAAAACATTTATAGAACTGTAAGGTATTGGCAAAGAAGCAGCGGCTCTATGGGAAATTAATCTGATGCAGGTATTCCTGCTCCACTGATAGTTACTGTATGTTTGCCTTCAGTTCATCCAACAAGTGTGCTGAATATACTCAACAATGCTATATGACCTGTATTATAAATTTGTAGCTGAGATACTTAACCATCTGAAAAAGGTCCTGAGAACCTGCCAGTGGTTTTGCATATCCTATGGTATCATATGTCCCTTCTTTTATTTCAGTCATCTGATACTACCTGCTTTTTTTTTCTCTTGTCTAGGTTTAACAGGCCAGTAATTTTATGTCTAAATTTTCAGGAAGAAGTGGATTCATCAACCGTATTCAGTGTTAATTAACAGGGAAAATGATAGTGTTACATTCTCTTCTGTAAAGGGAATAAAATGGCATGTGTAAAAAGAATGGGTTGATCTGATGGTTTTGGTATCTACACATTTGAAAAATAGGCCATAAACATTTGAAAACTGCAAGGGACCTGCCATTCAAAGAGAAAACATTACAAAACTTCGTTGCTTATGGCATGGGTAATAGATGAAGAATTTTTTGTGAGGTTTTATTGCAGTTTGTAAATTTAAGACAAAATCCAAGGTAAAGGGTTTATCTTAGCTGCATTTGACTTCATTTCTCTTTGAAAGAGATCTGATATGGCTGCTGGAGCACATTTTTTGTGTGTTAAATACCAAATATGTTTTCAGTAAAATTCAAATGGAATAATTTAAAATATAGGAAAGCATATGTTAATACTGGAGCACAAAATTTGATTTATTCCTTATCATATTCCCTGAATATTATCTGTACCTCTAGACATGGGCAAAAAAGCACTGGAGAAATAGCATGTTTGTGAAGATGTAATTGAATTACTGCAATTTGTGTACATAAGCAGCTAAGAGTCACTGAATTAAAAGATATCTTCCAGATCTCTTCCTGCAACTCAGCTCCTCAGTTGGTAACAAGTTCTGTATCTAAAGGTAAATAGCAAAGGTCACAGGATGGTTACACAGCTTTAATGCAACTAAGACTCATTTGCATATTCTACAAATTTGAACTGTGACCATCAGTGCGGCTATCCTAATCCTATCAGTATTATTTCTGTTAAAGTTTTAAAAATTCCTGATATAAAAAATTACCATATTCTCATTTTCTTATGATATGTGTCTCAAGCTCTTTATCTAGAGCGGAAGAACAATACTGGAGTTAGTGGTCTCAGTGATCTTTTTGCTTTAAGTGACCTCATTTCTGGTCAAGAAAAACATTAAAAAACCCCAAATTTCCAAAGTTTGAGGCAGAAAATTAGTAACATGTTTACCACATAAGTTAAATGATTACAAGTAAAGTGGAATCTTGTTTTTCAGAAGCACAATCTGAGCTTTAAGGACTGGGCCACATTTCAGATGATAAAAGTCATTTGTATCTTTTGGTACTGTAATATCTGGCGGAGACTAATTGTATGATTATTTTTGTTCCATTCCTGCTTTGTAAGTGTCAATTACAATTGTCCGATACCAACACAAGACTTAATCAAGTCAAGTTTAAGCTTAATTCACTTTATTGGTTTATTTATTGCTTATATTGGTGTATTTGGTCTGGCTGGGATGGAGTTTCTTCATCACAGCCCATATGGTGCTGTGTTTCAGGTTCGTGGCTAAAACAGTGTAGATAACACACTGAGTGTTTCAGCTGTTGCTGAACCCTGCCAGCACAGCCTCAAGGCTTGCTCTGTTTTCCACTCTGCCTGTGCCCCAGTGAATAGGCTGGGGGCAGGCAGGAGACAGGGAGGGGATGAAGCCAGGAGGACAGCTGGCCCAAACCGCCCAAAGGGACATTTCACACCATGTAACCTGTGCTCAGCAATAAAAACCAGTAGAGGAAGAAGAAGGATGGTGGGGGAGTTGTCTTCCAAGCTGACCATTGCTCAAAGACTGGCTGGGCATTATCAGTCTGCTTGTGGGAGGTGGCAAGTGATTCCCTTTCTGATGCTTGTTTTTTTTCTCTTTACCTCACCTATTAAACTCGTTTTTATCTCAATCCGTGAGTTTTCTTGCTTTTGTTCTTCCTATTAACTCCCCCATCCCACTGGTGGGGGAAAGTGAGTGAGCAACTGTGTGGGTGCTTAGCTGCTGGCAAGGGTTAATCCATCACAGCTGGATACATAAACTATATGCACAATGTATACATGTGCTGCTAGTTAGTGCTTATTCATACTCACTGTTTTTTCCCACCCAAACTTCTGACAGGTTGAACTATAATTACTTTTATATGATTCTACAATAAATCTTTCTGGAACTAGGATGATAGAAAAATTCACAGATACTATCCTTCAAAGTCCGAACCTCCCTGTAAGAGGAAGCAGAGTATCCAGAAATTTCCCGAAATAAAACTCAATAGCAACAAAGTCACTATTAAGCAGGCATTCTTTATTACAGCGCTGGGCAGCACTGGGGATTGTTCCACCATGAGTGCTCCACCGATTCGGTAAACTTCCAAAGATTACATGCTATAAAGTCATACATAGTCATAAGGTTCCCAAGTATTCATTAACATATGTAGAAGTTGAATCTGCATGCATAGTTGTCTTTTTAGTGGTCTTCAGGGGTCCTCCAGTGGTCTCCGATGGTCTTCCTCACCTGTCCGATGGTTGAACTTTGGGTTTCCTTTGCCTATATATAGTTATTGAATTAGCTCATCAGTCCTTGGGCCTTGGACTATCACAACAGGCTGGTGCTTATCTCGGCACTGATGTCCCAAGTCTATGTTATCAATGAATTTACGAGCTTATTCAAGATCTTTTCTATCCTATCAAGCACCAAGTGGCATTCTTCAAATACCTAATGCTATCTTTGCAAGGGAGGAAACCACAAGAGAACAAGGATGCTTACAATTAGGTCTGAGTCAGGGACTGTCAGGGGTTTAGTCCTTTCAGGAGACCTCAGTGCCTTTTGTTTGTTTTTTTGTTTTCTTCTTAGTATTCAAACAATTATAATTTTAAATACAGTGGACTCTAAATGAGTATTATTTTCTTTTTTCTAATCAAGAAAACATGAAGCAGTTTAAAATTGAATTTGGGGAAATGGTGAGAACACAGTGACTGTGAAATGCTTCCTTCATAGGTCCTGGGGGGATCAAATGTTATGATGACGGCATTCTACAGAAATAGTTGTCCTGGTTTCGGCTGGGATAGTTAATTTTCTTCCAAGTAGCTGGCACAGTGCTGTGGTTTGGATTTAGGATGAGAATAAAGTTGATAACACACTGATGTTTTAGTTGTTGCTAAGTAGTGTTTACACTAGTCAAGGATTTTTCAGCTTCTCATGCCCTGCCAGCGAGAAGCTGGGAGGGGGCACAGCCAGGAGAGCTGCCCCAAACTGGCCAAAAGGATATTCCATACCATATGATGTCATACTCAGTATATAAACTGGGGGGAGTTGGCCGGGGGGCAGCAAGTGCTGCTCAGGGACTGGCTGGGCATCAGTTGGCAGGTGGTGAGCGGTTGCATCACTTGTTTTTCCTGGGTTTTGTTCCTCTCTCTCTCTCTTTTTCTCTCTCTCTGTTTTCCTTTTCACTACTACTACTATTATATTTCCATTATTAATCTGTTCTTACCTCAACCCATGAGTTTTCTTACTTTTGCCCTTACAATTCTCTCCCCCAGCCCACCAAGGTGGGGAGGGTGGGCAAGCAGCTGTGTAGTGCTTGGTTGCCAGCTGGGGTTAAACCAAAACAATAGTTGAACACCATATCGATTGTATTTGAATTTCTGAGACTTACGTTCAGTTAATCCATAATTTGACACTATGCAAGTTACACAATTTCACATCACAATTTCACTTTTTTTTTTTCTGTTTCCTAACTAATTTCTTCTGCGTTTTTTCATCTTTTTTTTTTTTTTACAGAAAACTGTGTGAAATCTTCCGTGGCAGAAAGACGTTTATATACAAGAAGGAACATCCAGCTTCAAAATAAACATTAAGTGTAAACCAGTTCTTACTGAACACAGTTAATGCCTTCAAAAGACATGTGAAAGTAGAAAGAAGTAAAAATTAGAGGAGACAGTAAGATTGAGAAAAAGAATGAAGAATCATATTCAAACAGAAGGCAGAGCTGCACAATGATACATCAAAATACTTGCCTCATCAGAAGCTTAAAATCAAATAATATTTCACCAAGAGATATATCTGAGCAAATTATATTAAATGCCTTAAGGAATCTTCCCTTGGATGAGTTAAAACTACAAGATAAAAAGATGAGATATTTATATGAGATTAAAATGAGACATTTCACAGAAGACAATTTAGAAAAGCTTTTCAAATCAAAAAGTACCTGTAATCTTTCCTTTGGTATTTTTGATGAGTTAATGCTAAAATATGAATCAGTCACACTGATATGCTCTCAGGCATTCACTCAGTGATGAGAAAAATGTCCTTTTTATGGCTGATTAATTATTCAATACCTACCAGTTACTAATGAAGACTTCTTTAAAATCTGGAAGATGGCAAAATGTGATCTTAGGTTTTCACCTCAGGTAATAATAGTGTCTGATGGAAGAGCTGGTTCTGTGCGTTCAGTCTTTCCCAAAGTGCATACAAGAAGTTTTTTTCTTTTGGAAGAGGCTTTATTTTTAGGAACATAAAATAATTGCTGCACATAACTTTGGATGGAACACACTCAAGTAGCAGTTAACTTCCTCCTGTCAGATGTTGCTAAAAAGAATGGCAGTTTCCTCTAGGAAACCTCAGCACCCCTTCCTTTATCCCCGGAGATTTACAACTGAGGATCCTGTGTTGGTACCTGAGACCCTACAGAAGCCTCACTGTAAGGACCCATAGAAAAGAATGGCATGTTGAGGAGAAGTAAGCAAGCAAGGTCAGAAACTGAACCACAGAACTCATGCCCTCTTTAAGGCAAAGAAGTCTGTAGGCTTTTTCTGTTGAGTTTGGATTGTACTTGAAGCTTGTACTTGTACATCTAGGCCAAGGTTAACCCCAAAGACTGTGGTGAGTGTGTAATGCTTTTTTTTTCCCTCTGAAGGGATGACTATGTTCCTTAATTCTTCAAATTGTGTACATGGTTGATCAAAATGAAAAACCAGGAAGATCTTTAGTGTTTTCCTTTCATTTCCCATTGTACCATATGCATGTATTTTTACTAATGAAAAATATCTTGGGGTTTAATTCCTGGTCAGATAAAAGGTTGAGAGAGTCATTATTTATAGTATGTGGATGCTACAGCCAATTTCATGTTAGAGACATTTAACAGCTCAAATGTCTGTGGTCATTTTTTACCCTTTAATAGGTGTGCAAGTACATGTATCGATGATTAAGTGCAATGATTTCCATTATTCTGGTATTTTCATGTTTTTCCTAAATGCTTTTTAAATACTTCAAATATTCCTTAAAACAGAAAATTTGAAACTAAGAGCTCAAATTAGCATGATTTAAAATAATATAAGCAATTGTATCTTTTCTATTTTGACAGGTAAATTACTGCTATGGGTTGGGTTGCACACAGAATGTAGGAAGGAGAAAGAAGTGAAAAAAACCTCACAGGACACTTTTTTGAGGTGTTGCGTTGTATTGGGTTATGTGGCAAGGTTTTGGTAGCAGACGGGTTGCAGGGCTGGCTTCTGTGAGAAGATACCAGAAGCTGTCCCTATGTCAGACAGCCAGTTCCAGCTGGCTCCAAGATGAACCTGCCACTGGCCAAAACTGAGCAATGCTGGTAGCACCTCTGTGATAATGTATTTAAGAAAAGGTTCCAGTTCTTGGGTCATTTTGCATTGGCTGAGTCTTTTTTTAATGTGTTCACTCAAATCATGAATGGTTTCAGAATTGTCCAGGATAGAGATAAAACATTATATTCCAATTAAGGTGGATATTGCACCCTTCTGAGCCAGCATAAAGTCAAGTGTTAACCTGTTTTGAAGGGGGACTGTATGGACAGTGGTCATTTTAGTCATTATTTGGTAAGAGGAATCTGCAGTGTTATTACCAATTTGCTTTAAATAATAGCTAATAAACAATTTTTTAATGGTTCTTGCCACCTCATACACAGGAAGCATAATAGTCCCAAATTTTTCAGGCTCTGAGATAGCTTCCTTCTCTAAGAATATTCAGAGGGGAGAGATGACAAATGTCAAACAGCAGGGATTATATACCCAATATAACCTGTTCCAAACCAGTCCCATGGGAGCCACAGGTATGCCACGAATTAAATAGGCTCCAAAGGAAGTACATATAGAAGATGATGTCAACTCACAGTTTTGTGAGTTATCAGATAAACATCTAGTATAATTCTAACAATTAATAGTTTTGGTACAGTTAGTCTGTCGCATGTAGCATGTTGCATTTGCTTTCAAGTAACAAGTGTTCCCAGAGGCAATTAATCCCAGGTGGTGGGTAGGAGTTCATGCACACCGGTATTAGATCAATTTGGATCAGTTCCCATTTATTGTCAGTGGGAATGATCTTGGACAAGAAATTTCTGCCCTCGGGATTCCAGACTGGTCTTTTTACTGACAAATTATATGCTATAGGAAGCATGGTGACACCTTCGCTAGAGTGTTGAGGGATAGGGTAACACACCCAACATTTTGAAACATCCAAATCTTTAGCATAATGGTAGGCCAACAGAAGAAAAGTATTTTAGTAGTTTATGTGATGATATGAAGACTTTCAACTCTTCGAGGACAGGGCATCTTTATGGATTCCATTCTGGTGACCTTGAGTTGTCTGTGTGTTACCTCAGTGCAGACCCAAGTCTCCAGGTTCCCAAGAGTGGCATGTTCAGAAGCAGATTCTGGAAGAGCTTTTACCTGTGAGTGAATAGTCCTCACACATTTCATTAGAGCCTTGCAATAATTCCACACAACATCATCAGTCATCTGTAGCATGGATCGATGCGGTGGTTTACGCAGGTTATGCAGTAACCTTATGGGTTTACCCATTACAATTTCATACGGGGATAGTGCGTGTTTCTTATTCACAATGCTTTTGATGTGTATTAGGGCCAATGGTAAAGTGTTTGGACATTTAAGGCCAGTTTCTTCACACATTTTGGCCAGGCTAGTTTTAAAACAGAATTCTTCCTTTCAATAGCTCCAGTGTAAATGCTGCTGGATTCCTAGGGCTTTACCTACCACCTGGACAACTTGTCCTGTGAAATGAGTCTCCTGGACACTGTGTAGTACAAAGGATATCCCAAAGCAAGGCATTCTTTGAAGTGTTTCTTGGTGACAGTAGTAGCATCTGCGTGTCTACATGGGTAGACCTCTACCCCTCCTGAGAACATGATTATGATTACAAGAATGTATTTATAGGTACAGCATTTGGGCATCTGTATGAAACCCATTTTTAAATTTACAAAGGAACCCCATGGTTTTGGGTGTGCTGCAACTTTGGTTTTGACCCTTCGTCTGATGTTATGGACCAAACAAACAGAGCAAGTGCTGCAGTACTGTTGTGCTTTTACAGAGAAATTTGGAGCAAACCAACCGGCTGCAATCACATCCCCCCGCATTTGCCAGTGGGAGCCACCAGGTGGGTCACACCAGCAAGGTACGGGAGGAGAACCTGAGGTGCAACGAGGTGGCCCTCCAGGGAGCGCCACAAGGAATTGAGGTGTAACTGGCATTCCTGGTGCAGCCAGACAGTGTTTTTGTCTTCCGGGGCTGGGTCCTGTAAAATAGACAGTTCTGAAAGAGAAGTAGGCAGTGACTGCTCTGTGGAAAGGCTGATGAGAGCGTGTACAGGAGCGTGTCGGCTAGAAGGACCCACCGTCCTTGCTGATTGATCAGTTAAGGTATTCTCTTGTGTGATATCATAAGGAAAACCATGAGATTAGCATTTTACTATTGCTAAAAGAGAAGGTAACAGTAATGCTAGCAGAAGAGCTTCAGCATAGCCGCCATTCCGAATAGGAGCACCAGACGATGTTAAGAAGCTGAGTTGTGTTTCAGTTTTGCACAATCCCAAAGGCATACAGGGAATTGGTATAAACAGTGGCTGATTGCCCTTGTGCAAGTACAGAGGCATGAGTCAGGACAACAAGTTCTGCAGTTTGGATGGACGAGATGGTTGGCAATGAATAAGCTTCTAGACCACTGATGGAGGCACAGACAGCACACCCTGCAGCAGGATGCCCTGTGGAGCCATGGGGACAGGACCCATCTACAGAAAGGATTATGTTGGCTTCTGCAGGGGAACATCTTGGAGGTCGTGGAGGGGTGCTAGGGGTTCTTCTGTGACAGAAAGATGGTCGTGGCAGTCTCCATCAGCAGGGGCAGAACATAATGCTGCAGGGTTAAGGACAGAACAGCGAGAGAAACGTTGGCTGCTGACAGGAGTTGTTTTCATTGGAAAATATGTTTGTGCGAGTTGGAAATATGCTGGGTTTTCCCTTTTAAAAGGAGGGCTGCAACAGGGTGGGGAACAGCAACAGTTAGGGGATGACCCAGTAGCAGAGAATCCTTGGATTTTTTCAGTCAAAAAAACAGCAGCAGTGACTTTCTGTGATTTCTTTTGTTTGGGATTTGTTTTGTTTTTTTCCATTGGATGTCTCTTCATAGCAGCTGAAAAAGACATCCCATTGGACCTGGGCCACCAGGCTGCCTTAGTATTTATACTATTAAACATATCAACATGGGAGACAGACTTTCAGAAATTAATGCCTTATAAAGGTTGTATTTAAAAAAAGGAGTATGCATGTTACTTGTCAGTTGGTAACTGTGAAAAGAGTTGGAATTGCAGTCCTGGAGAATTAAACCAATATTTAAAGAGGTGTGACGTGACCCTTGGTGCCAGGACAATTTTTTCGGCTTTTCTTGCAGCTCTTAACTGTTATTCTTCAGCCTAATCTGAACTATGAATATGTAGGAAAATTAAATAATTTGAAGTGTTTTGTCCGGGTCCAAACATCTTTTCTTTACACTATTTTCAGAAAAGCTCAGGAACCTTAACTCAGCAGGAGAACAGAAGTGGAAGGGGATGATATTCAAAAGGCCCCAGTTTAAAGCACAGAAGGCTAATATTTGACTTTGTGCTGCTAAATACATGGGCTTGGGTCCAGTTCCTGGCTTAGGTCTAGCCCACTCTCTAGGGACCTCCTAGAAACAGCTAGTTGGAGCAATCCAAATACAGCTGGAGAGTAAATTTACAATTAAGCAGTATCAATTATGAGGATGCCAGTGCTTGAGCTGCACACAGGTCCTATTTATTTCGCGGTATAAATTTATCGCTAAGGTCTTCTCTTAGTTAATGGAGAAAGAAAAGTTTCTCTACCGGTTGTTTCAGCTCACCTAATGCCAACTGACTGCAGAGGCGGGGGACATAGCAGAAATCTAGTGTTAATAGTGGCCTTCATAGGCTGAACTTTTATATATACAACATACATGTCCTAAGACAATTAATCCATGAGCATCATGCCCTTAGCCATCTCGGGAAAAGTGTTAGTACCTTAAGTCAGCCAGCAGCTACCAGTGGCCTGATTGTTGTATAGAGAACTTTTCATTACTAGTTATCTTTTGGATCTGAGCATTTTCTAGTGAAATCATAGGATCAGTTTTCAGAAGAAAAAAATTCAGACGCTCTCCTGTGTGCCAGTACTGACTTTAGAAGAGTTCTCAAGTTCCTCATTTGCAAGACAAAAATCTAAAGCCTTTGTCAAAAGTTTGAATCTTTAGGCAAAAAAAAATATTTTTCTTTATGCAAGTACTTTGCTCACGAAGACTGGAACAGCTCCCACTTGCCTAAGGCTTACAACTAAATCAGTGGCTGACATAAGAGAAATTAAACATGTAAGATGAATTCTAGATAGCTGAACAGGCTTACAAGTGGGAGGCTCAAATAATGAACATAAAAGCAGGCTGGGTGAAGTCTCAAGACAGAAGAATGCAAAATATATAAAAAATCATAATCCATTCTACTAAAATAATCATGGATGTTAAAAATACTCACTTTTTATTTATGTCTTCAGATTTCTCCTGAGAAGATTTTGTTTGAATCCAAGTCATTCTCCTTTCTGCATTCATATTACCCAATATCTATGTCATCAAGAGAAAATATCAAATGTAGCAAGACTTGGCAGCTGTGAGATAACCTCCTGTTGTTACTGTGATGTCCCAGACTTCCCAAACCTGAAGTATCTCAGATTTATGTGGAACGCAGAACACCAAGGTTTTTTATTTTTGTTATGACTATGCTAGGGAACAAATACAGACTCCCTTCACAGATTAAGACTGCATCTTTTTTTTTTTTTCCACAGCTAGTCAAAAATGCAATCTTTTCTGAGATTAAAACAGTGGTCCCTTAGAGTGTTGTGTACAGTGATAGGGTGCTCTGCAACTTCAATACCAATTTATGACACTGGGTGGATCTCTGAAGTCAGGAGAACAAGAAAAGAAATCTTTAATTGACACTGTCTGGGCATGAGAAGAGTGGATTGGGCTCCGCCCTGTTTGTTAGCATCTTGATTTGTCTATTTTTCATCTGCTTCATAACAGGATGATTTGCTGTGGCATCACCATACTGTTTGTGACTGAAAGAGTGGGAGTAAATTATCACAGCAAAGCAGCAGAATAGGCAGTTAAATATTCCTTCTGATGAGAAACTTCAGTTGCTGAAAACACTGGGAATCTGCAATTCTTCGTCACAGGACTTAAACTCATCCTGCTTTTGAAATACTTTTCCTGCACCAGTTCTACTGAATCTGGACTGAAGAGAAGTCTTGAAAGGTATGGGATATTTCTGCTTAACTTTTGAGCACACATTGTTACAGCCACCTCTTTTAGGTAAAACTCTTCTTCCTTACTCTGCAGTTTTAGTTTTCCAGGATGCCTTCACGTTTCTTACATAATTATCCAATTTCTAAAGTGAAAAAGTCTTCAGCTCCTTAGCAGTGTTTGAAGTTAGATGTGCAGGTGTTTGTCCTGGGTGAATCAGGACTAAAATTCTGTATTGCCAAAATCAAAAGTATTGTATTTGCATGAGTAAAGTATTTAATGATACAAAAATTGTTCTTTATTAAAAAGCAAATCTCCTGAAATCCAGTTTGTTGGCCACAGAGAACTTGCTGGTTTTGTCTGTCTGCAAAATATAGCTAAATCTGTAGCATGCTTAACAAGTATCTTACCCTCTCACGTATATCTCCAAGGAAATAACACTTATCTGGTTTAACAGAAAACTAAATATCTGTTCAGGTACTACACAACATAAAATTTTTCAGATGCAACCTTACAAGTACATATTTGCAATCGACTGTAAATCTAAAAATTATGGGATTTCATTTATATTATAAATGTATATCTTTACAATAATGGTACAGTGTAGGTAAGAAAAATAACCCTCTTTAAAAACACATCGGACACCATTGCTGTCTGCAGTAGTTTTTAATAGGCTACCACTAATGTATAGGGTTTTCTGTGTCCAGAGATTAAATAAATACAAAGCTTCTACAATGTATGAAATGTGTGGAAGGTCCTGTAGTGCTGTAGATTTGAATCCAGGTACACCCCTCAGCTGGATAATTCCTGCAGAAACTTTCCTTACAGTTTCTTTGGTGGTTACTGAGGTTAGCATTGAAGGGTGATTTATCATTATTTATTATGGGATCCAGAGACTCTGCTTAGGGCTTACAGCGTCTTCTACAAATGTTTAATTAAATGTTTAATGTAACACTTCATTGTGTATGAAAGAACTGGCAGATCTTCTGGTTTTATTTTGGTCTTGAATAAGTTTCCCGTGTGGTCTGGAATAAGACGGTTCACCAGTATTATTTCCCTCCCTTAAACTGTGCCAAAATGTAATGTTTGTGAAGTTTTATAACCTCTTATGATTGAATGGCTATAGAAATACAAAGTATGTGTTACTAATTCAGAGAGACAGAATACACTTAGTGCTTAAGCTGTGTCTTCATAACTGATGCTCCTGCCTCTCAGACGCATATAACATCCAACCATAATGTTACACTCATAGTGCCTTCATACCATAATTCATTCCATTTAAAATTCAGATTGCTTTTGATACTTCACTTTCAGCTATCCCATACTTTTAGTAATCTAAAAAAAAAGTGAAATAAAGTTGCTTTGAAGTTGATATAAGGGGCATTTTATATACTTCACTAGATTTTATGTAATGGATTATAAATTTAAGGTAAGAATATATAACTGCAGAAAAGAGTTGTAAAAGCTATTTTTCTTTCCTTCCCTAGTCAGACCTGAATTTAGTACATATGCAGTAACCTCTGTTGTACCTCTAATCTTAATTAACTGAAACAAATACAAATGAAGACTACATACAACAATGGATGAAGTGAAGTGATGGTTACTTCAGTTCTTCTGTCAGAACTACCAGGAGCACACCAGTATTCATCATATGATTCAACTGAAATGAACACACTTATCACTGGAAATGTGAATTGTATCACTTTCACCTGTGCATCTAATATCAGTCCAAACTGTAATGGTTTAGTCAACTAAAGTAAAATATACTAGCAGGGACAGTGCCTTTGCCATCTGTCCTTCACTGTCATCTGTCTTTATCAGTTCAGCAAAGGCTGGCTTTGTGGCCCATAGCTTTGCTCTCTAGTAAGTACTTAAGCATAATTCTTCCACTGGTTTCAAGGAGATATATGTACAAGGTAGAGGTAACCCAAATGCAGGCATTTTAGTGATTTACCACTCTGAAAACATTTATCAGTAATAAAAAATACCACTTCCACTTATTTTGCAGAAGCAATTAAAAAAAATTTTTAAGTGGAAATTTAATAAGGAACAAGCAGCAAAAAAAGTGAAGACAAGAAAATAAATGCATTTAAGTGGTGTTTGAGAACCAATCTTTCCTTTAATAAAAAGCAATTCTCACTTTTAGTCTGCTTTTGAAATAATAATTAGTGAGAAAATACATCCGTTTGATGGTGTTAACAGCATCTACCTTGAGTTTTTGGGTCAGATCTGCACATTGAATCACCACATCTTCACTGACTTGCACGGCATTGCAGCATCATACAGCCACAACGGGTTCATCCCGGAGTTTATGTAAGTTTGTTTTGTTAAAAAAGCATCCCGCCCTCCTTCACACGGAAGAGGCAGAGGCGCATGGAGTCACTATAGCTTAGAGCAACTGAAAGCATGTTGGAAAAAAGGAGTCAGAGAAGATACAAAGTCATGCCCTGATTGGAGACCTGGCAGGTGAAACACTACTTACCACCTGCTGCTTACACTGGTAGAGTTCCCCCTGCAAATAGCCATAGTGTAGTTCAGCGCTGGTTTAGTTCAGATGCAGATAAAGGCATGATGAGCAACTGCTTGAAACATCTTAGTTAAAAGTTATTCACGTAGAAATAGCATTTTGGTACCTGAGCCACTGCTCGAGGAAAGCATAGTCTATCATCCTATTAAGGAGATTTTTTCTGAAATGTGAGTCACATATTTCCCTGTTGCTCTTCATCTTCCAACAGACTGTAGACTGGTCTACTTTTTGAGTGAAACATAAATTCAACAAATAGTTGGGCTTGGTAGCTTGTTGGTGTGGTTTCTCCATCAGGAAGGAATGTTTAGGAATTTTACAAACTTTTTTTTTTCCTTTTTGGGAAGTGCTGTTGTGCTAAAATCAAAACATACGTGTTTTGACTATTTTTTTGTTGCAAAGGTCCTAAAGTCAGAACAGAATATGGACAAAATTCTTGTGACACAGACATCCCTTACAAGAGCTAGTAGTCTGATAGTTGGAGTAGTCAGTTAGAAATAGTAAACCCACTTTCAGTCCTTGTTCTGCTTAATTCTGTAAAGATGAGTAAGGACCAGTAAACGCTGGTCTTCTGCACTCCCAGTGATTTCCAAGCCATTAAATCATTTGGAGGTGAACAACTTGATTTAATTTTTTTTTATGAAACTGTCATGTCTGCACCCAAAAATCTCTTTCCAAGCTCAGTTCATTTGATCTTGCTGACACGAAGACAAAGAAAAAGGGTTCCTCTCTTTGCAATTAAGTCTGAAAACTGGTGTTGAGGTGTGCTGGAGCATCCACTTTGCACTTGTGTGTCCACTCATTATATTGTCACTTCTACCTTCCTACCAATGTGTTCCTTCTTGCTGGCATCATTCAGCAAAGCTTTTTCTACCTCTTGTTTTGCCTGACGGCTCTTCCCATGTTCCTGTCTATCTCCACTAGTGTTTCCAAGGCATTCTGCATGCCCTGCTTTTCTTTGCAATCCTCTTTTTTGCCCTAGATTTTTATTATTTTTTTTTTTACCTGAAGCCACCAATCTTCTTTTATATAAAGCCCCAGCTCAACAATTTCATAGCTCCCTTCTGCCCTTCCTCTGGACTGCATTTTCAAGTATTTTCCTTTTAAAGAATTACACCTTAGGTCTTCACAGATATTTGGGCACCCATTTCCAACCAAAATCAATGTGAGCTTGGCAAACCTGTAAGAATCCAGGCCTATTAGTCACTAATAACATGGAGAACAATAATTTTTCTTAAGAATTTATTCCGTATCTAGATTTAGCTTTGGTTCATCCCTTCTTACAAATTATTCTAAGCACAGTAAAAAGTTAGTCATCTTAAATCTTGAAAGTATTTACCAGAATTCTCCAATTCTGCTAAATACCCTAAAGGTAAATGTGATGTAGTTCTTTTGTTGAAAACCTTAAATCTAACAGTTTGATCTATGTAGAAAAAAATATATATGTGCCTACTTCCATCACTTCTGCACAGTCTGCCTAAACAGGTCAAACTGCTGATTTGAATTATGTAAGACAAGTCACACCCACTTGGGTTGAAGCAGACGTGGAAGGACGTGTGTTCTCACAGGCTAAAAATGTATGTAACTTAATGATTCTGAATCATTTAAAAGTTATCTAAACCTAAAAGCCAGCCAATCCTGTTCCCTTGCATAGCTATTATTCTGTCAACATAGACTATGCTCTACCTAGCAACATGATACATAACAATGATGCAGTTTTGATGTCATTCCCATGGGTGTTCTCATACCATATATTGGTATTGGTGTACATGAGCTAGATTCCTCCTGGAGTAGCCTAACCTCCCAGTTTCTCTCCAGATACACTCAAAGGCTTGAGGGGTTGTCATGGTTTAACCCCAGC
>VZTV01029889.1:0-17423 GCA_013400875.1 Anhinga rufa
TAGGTAAGAAAAAAAAAAAAAAGTGTGTGGAAAGCTTCTTACCCCTATAAAATCCTTTCTAAGCAGGAAGGTGATGTGATGAAAGAAAGGTAAATCACAAACTACTCAGTTTATTGGTTTACTTCACAATCTCTGTCTTTCTTACATTTCTCAAAGCAAATACAGCAAAAGGAAACAACATTGGCATGAAAAAGTGAGACCCCCTAAAAGTTGAGAGAAAGAGAGAACTACGTCTTCACAATATGTCAGTGGCTGAACAACTGAACTTACTCAGACCTGTGGTAAATTACTTGGTTTGGATTCTTTTTAACAGGATAAGTGAATAACCATGGGAAGATGAGCTGTAGGTTATTGTCACTTCATATCTCTTAACAAAGAAAATCTGGAATTGCATTCTTTGTATTATTGCAAGAGGTGAAAAATAAGTGAATATAAGGTTTGCCTGATCTTAAATTAGGAGTTTGGTACTTACAGAGTCTGTAGCAAGTAGGTTATGTGGGTTATATACAGTGGGTTAGGAGCTTTTCTACTCCAGGGGGAAAAAACTGCTCTTACCTCCTTCATTTGGACAGCAGCCAAACCTAGATGGTTTTGGATGGTGTCCATACAGCAAGGTTTTCATGTGGACATCTGAGCATGATGCCTCTCACCTATCTCAGATGTGTAAAAATTTGATGCTGAAGTCCAGGCTAGTAAACCTAGGCTCCCTTTCCAAAAAAAAATAAGACATAGGCATGTCCAGAGGACAATTCTTTTGGTCTATCCTTAGATAAGATTAATTGATCTCTGGAGGTATCTAATTCTCTAAGGGGAGTCTAAGATGAGCTTTCTTGCAGCTATAAGAAGAGCTTGTTCTCTAAGATCGGGACTGACACCTACCACTACCACTCATAGGTCACCGGACAGTGTTAAAAAACTAATGACTTTTTGGTCCCTGATGGTCCAAATCAAAGCTGAGCCTGGTAACCTAGAGGTGAAAGCCTCCATACACCAATTACTTTCTTCTGACCCATGCAAGTGTGTTCCCTGCAGTCGTGACCTCTGACATCAGTCAAGCAACACAGAAGTATCAATACCCAAAGCATTGCTTTCTCTATCCCCTGGTAAAACTGCTGCTTTTTCTGAAAGTGCAGCCACAGACCCTTTTCCTTTAACAAAATACTTCTGCAGTCCAGTCACATTATTTCCAGGATCTTTTACTTGCGACTCCAATCGTGCGTTCTACAGATGATTCATAAGGAAAAAACCTGCATATTTATTCAGCCAGCTTGTGGCTGGAGGGCAGGGGGTTTAGGCAAGCAGGGAATTTCGTGTGGAAATCAATTCTTTGTGGAAGTCAGTATATTACGAATGTCCGTGTGACCAAAATTCCAGAGAGAAATTACCTCCCCGAGCATGCCAAATACCTGGAGGTATGCATCGCAAGTCAGTAAAATAAAGTGGTTGACGTTTTAAGCATCTCTTAACCGTACCACACTGTTAATGTAAATATTTCATGTCTTTTAGATAGCTGGGGCTCAAACTGTTGACCTTAAAGATTCCATTAAAGCTCTGGAGAGTGTGCCCAGCACCGCTTCCCAGGTTTCAGAACCTGGCACGGTGCAAGGAGTGTCCCCAATGGGCTCGCTTCACCGTGCGCTCACCTTGCAGAAGGTTTTAGAAAAGATCTCGGTAGGGATGAAATGGTGAGAAACCGTCAATACCAAACAGATGCAGCGTCACCTCTTTGGTACTGTGGAGAATGGCTGGGTTGGGTGATACTGGGAAACAAATTCATCTGTCAACAGTGTGACCATCAGTCACTCCTCTGACATGGAAACACAGACTGATCTCTACCCCGATCATTCATTTAAGCTGTTTCCCAGTCCTCGACACCATGGCAAAAAAGGAAAGGGAGGATGCTTGTTGAATTTCTTAAGCCCAGTCTGTACGTTGCTATGCATGAGCACCGCGTGCTGGCTCTGGGATTTAAGGGCATTAAATGTTTATGGATAGGAAGTTACTACAAAAGGTCCAGGATGCACTGGGACCAAGAGAACCAAGAGAAGATAAAAAAACCTATTTCTTTTTTCCCTGCACACACAAATAAAACCAGGGACATAGGGCAAAAAGCCAATATCAAAGAAGGGCCTCTTCAGTTCCTCATGCTGATAGCATTTAAAAGGCAAGAAACCAGCCTGCTAATGAAATTGTCTTATGACACTAAAAAGTGATAACCAAGGCTTCCATACTTTATTAAAAAAAAAATACTAACCCTGTAATAATAATTTTGCACTTATACTGTATGAGTATAAAATTTTATCTAACACCCTGATTCACAAATGCACTTAAGAGCTTAAGTCAAATGGAAACCAGTAGGAATTGGTTCTCTGAATGTCTTTGTAGGCTTAGGTTTGAGTGACTGCTGTGTCCCAATTTCAACACCGTTTAGGAGACCACTGATTTTCAAGGAAATTTAAGCTCTTCAGTCACCGATACAAATTTAGGCTCCCAAGTAAATTGAGTAGTTATGAAAATGTTATTGCACCACTCACTGTGGAAAGCTTAACCCATGTAACACAGGATGGGCCTACAGCCGTCTATCTGAGCTGTAATCCTTGCCTTAAATATTGCAGCCTATAAATTTAAAACCAGTAATTGAAAGATAGCAATCTGGAAACAAAAAACAAATACAAAAACTGACAACCACCTAACATTAAAATCTGGAGGGGGAAATTTCTATTCTGTGTCATGGCCTGAGAACCAGGCAGCAGGAAGATGAGTCTTTCCCATTACACTCTTCAGACCTCCCTATTAAACTGAGATTATGAATACCTAAAGAGCAATATTCAGTTCTCGAGCCATTTGATTAGATAAAAGCTGTTGAAACTGTAGCATCATGACGCTGGTGCTGGACCAACATCCCTTGCATTTAATGACTGTTACTGTACTAAGAAAAAGTCCACAGGACACAGGTGTTTTGCTTGGAAAAAGTGTGACTTTTTCTCTTAATATCCATGTCCTTTCACGTCTTCTGCTGAACACTGCTTGGTACTGTAGAACAGTAAGTGCAGTTAATAATTTTAAGCTAGGCAACTTCTTCATATTTTCCTTTTGCTGCTGCAACGCCTCAAATAGCCCACTCGGAGAGACTGCCGACGATGAGGTTTATCAGCAACCCTTCAAGGGCCATTGGCTATTCTGCCTTGAGTAACACATCTTTGGAGAGCAGACTTAACCCTGATGTTCAGGTACACAGCCACAGACGCAGTTTTGGGCGTATCTACAAAGACATGTGAGCTGAGAGAGCTAAACAAATGTGCTGAAAACCAACCACAGTCAGTTCACACGTATCCGTAGAGATAATTGCAGTAAACCTTTTCAAAAGCTGAGCCACCGGCGATGGAGTAGACAGCTCCAGGGTAAGTCAGTGCATGATAGTACAAAACTCTGTGTTTAGTGGAGCTGAAATTCATATGATACTGCCCGGTTGTTGTATTTTTTAACCATATTTGATGGTTCTTAAGATGATAAATACGCCCTTAAGGGAACTGCAGGAAAGTCCTCTCCTTCTTCCTAAGTACTATTGTCTTCATACTAACATAGGAAATGTGTTGGTCTCTTTTTCACCTTCAAATTTAGGTGCAATTCTTTCCTCTTGGAACAGAAGCCCAGGGGGGGCAATTAGGTCTTCACATATACTTAATAATTGGTTTGGTTTCTGTGGGTTAGCAATAGAACAGGTCAGGATTAATTTTTTTTTGAATGCAAATGTGCATTTGTCACAACTGAAACTGTGGTAGGAAAGGTCAGTTTCAATGAAATTCCAGACTTAAAATAGTTGGGAAGGAAAAATAGTTTGAAATTGCTTAATCACTGAAAATCATATCTTCTTCCCGTGAAACACTTAAAAGTGACTCTTTATTCTGAAATGTAAGTAACTTGAATAAGACAAAAAAAAATGTATGAAATAAAAGAGAGCATCAGAGAATTAGTGAATAAAAAGATTGTAACTGAGCTCAGCTTTTTGATGTAAGGGTTGTTAGTCTGTTAGCTTTTTAAATTTGCCCATTTTTATCGCTCTTTAGAATAGAGAAGCTTGGTTTCTTGTAAAATCAATGTCATTTTCATAGGACAGGAAATGCATTCTCCTTCTTACCCTGGAATGCAAATCTTGGACTGTACATAAGTTGTCATTTTAAATCAAGACAGAGGTGCATTTGAAATTGTTGAATTTTAAAGTGTTTGTCCATTAAAATTGAGATTTTTTTCTTTTATAATGACAGAGTAGGAAAAAATTCAAGAGAACCTGAGCCTAAACTTTTTTCAGTTCCTATGAATTCATGAATATTAAGAAATAAAACACCTTTTTAAAGTATCTGAGGATGAAGGATATCACTGCAATATTTTGTTCCACTCAAGTGCAGTAAAATTTTCAGTAACAATAAATTTGCCCATGAATGTAATTTATTTTGTAATACGCGCTTGTTTTAATATCCCATCACAAGCACAGATTCTGACGGCTCAGCCAAGAAGCAAATGTTGTGTATATGATCTCCCAGATAAATGAAGCTCTGTATCTTTCTGATATTTTTGATTAGAAAGGACATGTTACATTTTATACCTGAATTTCTTACCTCGATGTGGTTGGCAGGAGCCCTGATGTAGATCCCTGCTGGTGACAGTGTCTCAATGTTGGATAAACCGTCTGTCCCAGAAAGGCCAATCACTATGTTGTTACTGATTCTGTTCCCCTCTTCCAGTCCCTCTCCTTTCAAAAAAAAAAAAAAAAAGGAGGGAAAAGAAAAAAAAAGAAAAAAAAAAAAAAAATAAAAAAAAAAAGGAGGGAAAAGAAAAACAAAAGAAAAAAAAAAACATTAAAAGAGAGAAAAAATAAAAGAAACAGAAATGTAGATATAGCTGGAAACCCTCTATTATGCAAGTCACAGAACTTACTGGGTTTTGCCCTGCCTGCTTTGCTGGCATAGCCCACCTGGAAATTAGCTTTCCCTGCTAACTGTCCCTGGGTGAATCACTGTCTGAAGAGCACTTTGAAACCTGTGTTTAACACGTGGAGGAAGATGGCTATGAGATGGTCAAAGACTGCATGAGTGCTCAACACAGCTGTGCATAGCATGGAAAGGGGAAGGCTGTGTGCTTCAGAAATGTCAGGAGGCCACAAGCAAGATCTGATCAACATTGTAAATATGGTAAAAACCCAGTTTCTGCCACAAAGAGCTTACATTCTAATGAGGTAAAAACAATCAGGGAAAGGAATACTACAATACATATCCTACGAAGAAGCAATAGAGACCATGGCTCTACAATTCAATGTGCACAAGACCCTGTGTCAGGAGTTATATATGAATATAACAGCAGCCATAATGTACCCTAAGTTGATGGAGAAAATTAATAAAGGAAAGACAAAGCACATTTACAGTTAGAAAAAAAGATATTCAGAGCGGGGAAGTGGCTCACCTATGCACACACAGCCATGCTTCTGGCAGTACTAGAATTCAAAGTCCTATCTATCTCCTGTGCCTCCATCCACTGCCCTACTTACATGTAAGAAAATTTCTAAATAGACTTAAAAACACCTGGTGCAACTGTGCACAAAAGTGGGGGGTTTGCCCCCCTAAGCAAGAAGTATGAGAAGAAAAAGGAAAAATCAATCAAAAAATTGATCACGCAACTCAACAGTCATGGGGTGTCCCAGATCTAGTAACAGTATTGAATTAGGAAGAAAAAAAAAAAGAGAAATATCCTTTTAAACTACACCACAAAGAAATGTGCCACCCAATGGCAAAAAGCTGACAGCTGCATGAAGATCAAGCCCAGGTAAGGACACATCAGTATATGTTCCCCAGCTCTGGCGTTTTGGAAGCAGAATACAAAGTGGATCATCTCTGCTTGGCCCATGTCAGGAGCAAATTAAATCTATTTAGTTTTGTTTGTCAGACATAAATGATTTTCTTCAACTACACCTGCTCAAACTCTATTCCAAATACAGATCCTTTCCCCAGTCATCACTACCCCAAATCTAAGCCACTTGCTAGGAAATCCTATGTGCATTGGTTTTGGGGATGACAGTAATTATTTTTAACCTTCCTCTCAGCCTTCTGAGCCTTTCTCCATTTTTGGAACAAGATCTGTTTAGGAAATATTTCCTTTCCAGACTGTATTTACTACAATGCCACGACCAGAGCATGAACAGGATCCTAAAGCAGTCCTTTTGACAGCCATATAGGTTTTCCAGGTGGCATAAAAGGTCTTGGTGTGTCAATTAATTTTAAGCCCAGAGCGAATTTTTATGACTGTCTTGCAAACCCCCTGAAAACAAGGGGTTTAGATGAAATCACTGAGGGAGTCCAATTCTGGAGCTGCAAATAGCCAGCTATAATAAATATTCCTTCACAGGCAACAAAATGATATATAAATTCATCCATCAGACCCTCTGGAGCTGCTGACAGTGAAGCCATTAAAGACATCTTGGGGATAAGGTGTATGCAGGCTGAGACTTCAGCAGAAACATTCAGCTCAGCCCAGAGTCCTTTAACACGGACACATGTCCTAGCACGAGTGAGCCAAGGCATGCCGGCAGGATGGAGATCTTGTTCTGCTTCCCTGTGGCCACAAGGGCTCTGTGCATCACCTTGGCTGAGTCGTTGCATCTCTCTTTGTCTGCAAGATGTATACAATCACTCTCCTTTATAGGTCTCCTCTGTTTAAATTGTAATCTATCACTTCTCATTATGTTTATATACAGGACCTAGCACAGGGACTCGCTGTGGGTGTGGAACTGCAGGATCAGGACTGAAGGCTTTTTCCCCCCCTCATTTTATCTTAAAATCGATCATTTTTATCTCATCTCTCATGGAAAACAAAAATTAAGCTATATCTTTAGGTATTCAGGCAACATGAGATCCCAGCAGAAGATGCTGCAAGTCAGTCTCCTGATGGTTAGTTAGGAGAAATATTTTGTTGTTTAACATTTTTGTTGCTCCAAGCTCCAATTTATTTAAGTGCTAAATCCTCTGCTTAACTTTTAACATATGCTTTCACTCCATTATCTTCAATGTCAAATGACTGAAGTTAAAGGTAAGTATGCTCTTAAATGCCTCGCTGAACTGGTGTCTTAAATATTGCATAATGGTGCTCTTCCAAAGACAGATAAATCAATTCCCTAAAAAATTCTCCTTCCATTTGTACACTGAAAAAAAGAGACCCAGATCAAGTGAAGACTGACCTGATGAAATGGAGAGTGTATGGTCAAAGCAAATAGCTGCTAGGAGTTGCATGTGGAATCTTGGGAGCTTTATTCCAGATTCACTGATACCAGAAAATGTCTAAGATGTGATTAAAGTTCTCAGGGTGCAGTTACGGATCTGCCATTCTTTCCTCCAAAGGCATTTTCATGCAAACAACTATCAGCACATGTTACTGTTACATGTAGGATAGATATTTTCCTGCTTCACTTACCCAATAGAAGCCCATGGCCTGAAATGTTATAGAAAACGTTACTGTCCACATTAAGGTTTGATATCCCGGTCAGACGGAGTCCTTGGCCAAAGGAGTCCAAAACACAACAGCCACGTATATAAGAGTCTGGAAAGAAATGAGTGCTGTGAGTAAAAATCACACTGTATCTTGAAGGTTGGGAGTGTTTTATATTAGCTCCTCATCCTTTGATGCTGTGCAATTAATCCTTTGCTCCCATGAGACTGCTTGGTTGCAGCTGCCCACGCTTACTCACCTGGCAGATCTTTGTCAACAGGCAGGCGTTGCTGAGCTGGGCACAGTAGGGAAGAGGGGCCCTGGGAGCAGAAATGGGTTAATGGAGGTGGTCCCCGATTGTGAGGAAGGAGGAGGAGATCCAGTGAAAGGGCAGGGTAAGATCCCAAGCGTGAGTATGTTATGAGCTCAGTCAGTTGGGCGATTGAAGTGAGATTGGAGAGGAGAAATGTTTCAAAAGGGCAGTGACGACAGGGCAGGTATCTTGTACAGCTTGTCTAGCCAGGCATGGTGAGCTGCCCACTGTACTCCAGAAGCATCGCCAGTGCTGCCTTCCAGCACCAGGAAGCCTAGATCCTCACTCAGTGGTGAAGATGGCACAGGAAAGGCATAAGTGTGGGTTAGCTGGAGGGGAAAGCCCCATCCAGTACCCTTAAAACATTATTCAAGTCCACCTAACTTGCTCCTATCACCACCAGTCTTCAGAGCCCTCACTGCCACTTCCATCCACGCAGATGAATTTTGCACTTATCAGTGACAAAGTCAAAAGAACTTAACGTGTTCCTTAACCTTCAGGTGATAGAGTTAGATTTTGGCCTATGCCACCCCGGAGCCCTGAGCCACCTCTGGGCCCCCTCACAGTATATTAGCGCATGCATTTCCAGAGCTAGGAGTAGCACACCAACTCAGAGGTGTGGCATAAAAATGAAATATTGTTTTAGGAAGAAGCTGTCCAGAGATGAAAAGGAACTAAAGCAGCTCAAAGTGCTCCATCAAGTTTCACTTGGGCTGACTACAGGTTGTCTCGCATTTACCAATCCAATTTGTCAACTGACCCGAGAGCTGAGCAGGCTTTTGAGGACATCTGCCCCATCTTTGGGCAGAAAAAGGTGAACATCTGAGAGCATTTGGGCCTACCTCCAGTGCAGCTATCTCACCTGCCATCCACGCGTTGCCAGCAACAGTCAGGGCACTGCGGTGTTGCCGAAACACTTGACCCACGTGGCGGAACTGGACCCCCTCCACCTGCAGCCGACTCGCCTCTCCCTGGAAGGCCTCCACAACTACAATGGCACCCAGGTCCCGAGACCCCAGCTGCCTCTCACTTCGCTTGTACAGACACCTGGAGCCACCTAGAATACAAGCCGGTGGGAGCTGTCAGTGTCACTTCTCCATGGTGACCATGGGACGTGCAGAGTGCCCCAGGCTACATCATGAGGCCCACCACATTGACACAGTGAGACCCCATCTCCAGCAGCGATCTTAAACATGGGCCCAAAGACAAATAGCCACAGGCAAGCATATTTGATACTCCCTCTAAATATGCTCATGGGTCCTTCCCTAAGAGTCTGGACAGCTTTAGAGGAAGATATATTAAAACCAGCTGGAAGCTGTGGTAGTTTTATGCCTTGGAAAGTTCCTGTGTTCAATTTCAAATAGTCCTGTGCATGGGGAAGATGGATGTGACATTGATTTACCTTGGGTGAGGTTCTTGAAAAGGGAATTGGGCACGGATGTACTGAACTAAACTGAAATGAGAACATTTTGAAATTTCTTTAAAACTCTTGCTCTCCCACTGTCCCTACAGATGGGTGAGGAACTGTTACCACCCACAGTCTGAAGACAAGGAAAGTAAATCATAGGGCTGGGGAAGGAATCAACATTCCTGACAGGCATCCTTCCATGGGTCTATGCTTAGGATATTATGGTACAAGGGGATTCAGGTCATAAATGTGCAACTTGGGCTTGTTTAGTGGAGGTGCAGAGGGGATTTCAAACTCCAGCAGTGCCTGCTTATGCTCAGTAATTCTCATTTTTTCTTTTAGAAAAGGTAAATTAACCACAAAAACCACTGCCCACTCATCTTCTGGTGACTCCTCTGAGAAATCCTCCTATCCTGTAACTCAAATAAAAACCTCAAACGGTTAATACATTTCAGAGACTTTATTTATGAGTTCCACAGAAAATGGACCATAAATCTATGAGTAATATAAGCAGTTGGCTGCTGGATATGAAATGAAGTTTTGTGTCACAGACTAAAAGCCCAAGGCATTTTATTTTTAAAGGAAACCTTACAACTGTGTTGCCAGATAACCTAACTCTCCTCAAATTATAATCACTGTGTCTGATCCTGCTTTCTCATCACCTGGTGAAAATCAGGAAGCCACCTGTCAAACTTCATGGTGTTTCATACAGGTAAAATTAAAGGAGAACTGAGACATCTAGCATTGTTTCACCAGTGTTACTATATGATACAAGATACCACCACCTGCCTTTTTTCTTGCTATCCCTAAAACATAAACGTCTCAATATTTTGCACTAAAGAGTACAAAAAGCATTGGGCTGTTTTGTTTTTCCTTCTTCTTAAAGTGACTAAATAGTAAACACAATTAAAAATTTAATATATTATGTACACTAAAACGTGTTGTCAGAAGATACTTTCTTTACTACACCCTTAGGCTCAGGCAAAACTAAAGGGTCTTTCCCAAGATGGCTTGAAACAACGATATGAAAGTAATACATCTGAGATATTACAATGAAATGCGGTTAAACTCCTGAGACTTCACACTTCAACGTCAAACAATGTTTGGAAACATAAACTTGCTTTCCTGGTGCTGGTATGTCTCAAAGTTATCCTATTAAAAGAGAGTTCTAATACACAGTGATACCACAATGTGATTTTAATGGAGCAATTTTCCTCCATGGTATGTTTCTGTGAGAAAAGACCTCCTTACCTCTTGTAGTACCTGCTTTTGCACACTGTCGGAGGTGTGACATCCTCTCCATTGTGACATTTCCTTGAACAGTAACCCTTCTGCTAATCAGTGCCACTACAGCACTCAAAGGCAGGCTTTGGCCATTCACCCATCCTTCTCCAACATTGTGGGAGTACCTAGGGAAAGACACAAAAAAGGTACTAAAGTATCTGCACCTGCCAGACAGCAAGAATGATGTTTACCTTAAGCTTATGACTCCAACTGCCCAAAATCAGAGCTTGTTTCATTCCTCTCTCACCATAGACAGTGACATATCTAATGTGCCTGCATATAAGGGCTAGATATATTTTTCCTTGGCTGATGTTTGTTTTCATCTCTGCCTCCCAAGCTCACAAATTTTCCTTAGATTATGTAAGTTTACACCAAAATACTTCAGCCTTTGAATTTCCTTCATCTTCCCAACACACATTTTGGTGAAAATCTTAAGTACTTTCTTCCTCAAGTCCCAAATATTTCTGAAAAAGATACCACCAATCTTCCTGGGCGTTGGAGTTGGGTTGCCTCCCAAATAGATAAGATGTTTCAACACTGGGGCTCCAGGTTATGATGATAAGTACAGTTTGTCCAAGATCTCCACATACAGAGGACAAAGAGAGAATAAGACAGTGAAACTACTGCTCACTGAAAACACAGAACCAGTGTTTCTAGAGTGAAGTAATTCACTTTGAGTGTGTTGTTAATCAGCCTAAGTAAATCAGTCTAGAAGGGAGGATTTTTATTTTTTTTTACAGAAGTCAGACACTTTTTGTGGGGGAAAAAAAAGCGCACTTCCACAGGAAATTAACTATGCAGGAAAATTCTTTGTCAACCCTGTGCTGAGGCTACTGGACTGTACTGGCCATCAGTGTTTTCTGCTTCAAAGGTTTTCTGAGTTCATGGTTATGATACAGAATTTGAACATAGTCAGAAACATTCAGGATTGAACGTCCACTAGCTTTCAGGGGTGCAAGGAACTGAAATATCTCTGACCACCTTTGTTAAAGGGATTTGTATGGTTATTATGTCCCACAGGAAACTGCAAATCCTCACCTTGACCAAATTTTCCCGTTTTATCTCTCTGCTATAGAAATCCCCTTGGCCCTTTAAAGGATACCTGAGCGGTGATCTAAGGTACAGCTCCGTGTTGTTCACAGACTTAATAACAGCCATTTCTTCTTGCTGTTGTGCATCTCCAAGGCCTGTTCTTCCCACCATGACTTCATCACCGGGCTGCCAGTCAACAGGTTGCTGGAGCAGTAATCGTGTGTCGTTAGCATGAGCTGATGATTTCAAGTGTGTGAAAGCTACTTTGGGCATCCAACCTGAAAAAAAAAATTAATTAAAAACCACAAGTCAATCAACACTCAAAAAACAGGAGCAGCATGCTTAGAAAACACTGCCTCACTTGGATCATCCCACAGTCGTTCATTTGGTTTTGATGTGTAGGAGAGACGGGATTAATGCCACAAAAGAGGATTTGTGCACATCTGCTTGGATCAGAAATGCAGTGCTTTCCAAACAACATCTTCATTTCATGACTTTTGTCTTTATTGGTCCCAAAAAAGCTGAAAAAACATGTTGCAAAGAAGTTTGCTCAACAGGCAGTGAGAGCTGAGGTTCAGTTTCATTCCCCCAAAACTGACTTCCCTATGTGAGAAACACCCTCTTCTTAAGCACCCTTTATAACCAGCAGAGAAAAGCACTCTCTGCAGGGACCCTAGCCCTTCTCTGAGTGCAAAAAGCACTTTGAATTATCACATTCCCCAGTCAAGGGTCCAAAACAACATGCAGTGAACCTAGGCCCACAAGTAACTTGCATTCTCAAAAACACATGCTTCTGTTAGTAACAGTTCAGTGACATATGGAAGGACAAACATCACCAGTTTGAAAAACTGAGTAACTACAGTTTAGTTTAGCTTGCCCAGCTAGCAACACGAGGTTATCTTTAAACTTCTTCCAACGGAGAATCCAAAATGAGGTGTCAGTTTTGGAAATCTTGGGTTAAGTGGATTAAACATTTCATATTAAAAAAATTTGCATCAGCCTTTTTCATCCAAAAGCAGAAATAACATCATTTACTATTTTAAATGTTGTAACTTTGGTGATTTTTTTTCCAGAAAACTTGAATCTCAGAAAACACTGCTGAAACATATTCCTGGTGAGGCCTTAGTCTGGCTAGACCTGGAAACATATTTTCAACGTCAATATTCAGTTGAGTTGAAGGTCATTTAACAGCCCTATGGATGGGGATAGGTGTGAATACACAGGTCGTCACAACTTCAAGGTGTGCCCCCTGCGTCAGCAATCTTAGGCCACCACTGGAAGGCAGCAGCAAGGTTGCAACTACAGATTCCCAAATCCCCTCCTTCTCTTCAGTGGACATACTGCCAAGTCTGTGCGCAACAAGCCCCAGCAATGAAAAATCTTGCCATTTCACCCTCCCTTCTTCACTTCATGATGTTTGCTTTAACTCCTGACATTTCTTTTTTCCTAGCAGGCTTTGGAACAGATTGATCCAGTGAGATCCAACACACTGAGCACCATCAGGGGAGAGCATGTGCCTCACACACCCACCTTTAGTATATTTTTCCTTCCCTCCTTTGCAATAGATCATAATTTACCTTTAGCCCACAGCAAGTTACTGTCCTCCCTGGTTGTACTATAGAAAAGTAATAACACCAGAAATCACTGAGGGTAGAGGTTGCATCCAATAAATCATTTTCAAATTATTTTAAGCAAGCTTCTCTCTCTCCATTTCCTGTTTCACTTTCTTGTTGCTTATACTCTAGTGTCCCAGTTCTTTCCTTAATGAAGACAGAAATAAGGAATAGCACCTCCAAGTCAATTAATTCACAGCAGAATGAGGGAAGAATCAAGTCTTTATACTCTGTCATCTTGAAGTATATTTGAGCACCTGCTCTACATGTCAGTGAGTTGATGGGCATCTAAACCTAACTGAGATACTTCTGGTTTATTATCTTTTCTTTTTTCTTAAATTGGAATTGAAATTTCTCAACTTACAACTAAGCAAGTGTTCCAGACATCCTTCACTTGATGTGCTTCAGTTCATATCATGGAGCTATTTTGGAGTGCATCAAATTGATTTCCTTCAGATTAAATTAATGCAGATGCTGTAATCCGGTAGGACATATAATACACTTTAGACACTAATGGAATCAAACTAGAATGACTCTATAGTAACCCCAAAAAACATACAGTGTGGACTCCGCATCTTCAGCACCTACATCGTTCACTCTACAGATCTGTTTCTATTGGGCTACACTGTTTTCTAATGTAGACATAGCCAAAGCCCACCTTGCACCATTCATGAGCACAGACGTCAAAGATTTTCCCCATGAGACCTCATCCTCAACACAGCTTTAGCCAGCTCAAAAGAACCCTCTTGATATCAGCCTTCATTCATTCTTTTACTAGCAGCAGTCTCATAATCTTTATTCATTTACCTTCTTTCACTGAGTGAACCTCGTGAATTTTTAGGACTCACATAAAAGAGAACAACTGACAGCAGCCATCTGCATGTTGAGCAGCATACAATTTTTCTCCAGCTCTGGACGTTTTGTTTATAGTACTGATTTGTGTGCATGTGCTCGTGCGTGTGTTTGAGTGCATCTGTGGCCAGACACACAACTGCGTCCCATTGTGTACATCTGTCACACACATACTACAGTAACCATTATAAGAACACTGCTGGGCAACAACTCTTGTCATTAAGAGGCGCAAACCACCATTCTGCATTCAAAATGTGCTCTAATAGAAAAGGCTTGTTTCAGGCTTTTTTCCACTTCCAAGCTCTGAAACAAAAATTTTTAGGGAAAATCTTCTCAAGTTTTTTTTTCTTCTAAAAGAAGAATATTCAAGGGAACCAAACATCCCCTCCATTTTTTCTCCTTTTTTTTTCCTTTTTTTTTTTTTGACTCCTTCTCTGTCTCTCATTTTAGTTTGTTTTACCTTTTTCCCGATGATTTAGGTGGGGTATTTCTTTGCATGTCCAAGATCTACTTCCAATTTCCAATATTTTTAGTATATTTTCATTAGGAAAAAAAAAAAAGTCTAGCAGATTCTTCTTTCCTTGCTTCCCATTTATATTCCCACATACAACACCACCTGCAGATTAGATTCTCCTCTACCCTAAGCAGCATGAGTGACACACAGGATTTGGTCAGTGATATTTTCTGGTCAATTCACCAAGGAGGGACCATAACTGAGTGTTCTATGCCTTAATTATAACATATTCCTAGCCCTACGGTTTTGATGGGAGCCCATCATACACCCGCACAGAAATGTGGTACATTGTTCCTTGAGCAGTCATCATTGCTGTTTAAAATCACTCATCCCCCTTTCTAAGACAAATTTATAGCTGGTAACCCTAAAATTACACCTTTTTTTTTTTTTAAGTATAAATTGCAACCTATACCTCACATAGTTCCAATTATAGGAAAACATACACCCCTGTGTTCTCCTACTTCAGTATCCAACAGGTTTGAATGAAGATAGCTTGAAAAAGAGCACAGAACCCACCAAGCCCCTTAGTCACTATCACCAGAGGTGTCTGTAGTCCACTTGACTTAGTTTGGAGACTGTGGGTGGGTTTCAGGCACCTAAACATGTCGTTTTGGATGTACGATTGGCCTCTCTAGCTGCTGTTCCAGAAAGGCATTGGTCTGATATAAGTCCCATGTCCTGTCTGCCATACCCACATAGATACCTTGGATACTATAGGGTGCCTGAAATGGTCCTTTATAGTAATGCTCAGGTAAATGAACCCCCAAACATCTGGCAGGCAGCTAAATCAAATTGTTCCTTCTTCTTGAAGAAGTTTCCAGGCCCCTGCTCATCTACCAAGGGTAGGCTGGCTGGATAAGGTTCACCACTTTTCAGAGGCATTCCTACATCCAACTTCTAAATGGGGAGGCGAAATGTGCTGATGAGCAACTCAGGAGGGAATGATCTCCAGCTGGGAGACAATCTTCATTTTCCAGAGGTCTCCTCTAGCTTCTCTCCTTCAAAGAACCAATGGGCTCTCTACAAGGATCATGAGTACCTAAAGGGGGTTCCCTGGAACAAAGCCCCTACCTCTGCAGTCTATCTGTAGGACCACCCTTTGGAGGCCCAGAGCCCTCATTCTTGTTTCCCCTTGAAAACAAACTCTATTTCAGATCAGTCATGCAGGGTTCATAAAATAACCTTCAGTGACTGGGACTGGACTGTGCAACAGGTAAATAAATGACTTGTTTGAGAGTAGAAGGTTTAAAAGACCAACAGCTGCAGTATATTTAAATTATTGCTTCCAAAAAAAAAAGTACTGCAAGCAGAAACACTCAAAAGTACTGAAAAATAGATGAATCTGTATAACTCCTTAATTATTGAACTCATTTTTAATAATTAACTAAGCTCAGATTGGAAAAAAAACACATCTTGAGATCAAAAGCAGAAGTGCCTTCATGTTAAAGAGACAGGGCAGAGCCTGTAGACTCAAAATGCTATTGCAGACAAAGTAAGAATTGAACGTTTTACTAAATGACTTGACAGAATCACCCTTAAATACTGAGCAGAGCAGAACCACGTTGTCAAATGGCAACCCAGAAATGCAAAGGACTTGGAAGCAAATTCCAAAGTGAATTAATCACAAATCATAGCATAAGGAACATCTTGGCACCAGGACCCTGGTTTGTGCTTCCTGTTGGAAGCATGATGTGAAGATGCAGTCTTATATAGACCTAGCAAAATTATTAAGAACAAGGCAACTCTGATGTGTACAATGCCATTCTCTTTTTCATGTCAAGCAGAGAAGAAGAAAGATAGTATAAATTTAATTTATTACAGCCCCTACCAAAAAATATTTTATAAAGCTATGTAGGATGCTATATGACTTCACTAACAGATTTCACTTAGTCCTAAGAGGTTCAACCAGACATGAAAATTTGACCTTTACAGAAATGTCTCAGAATCACATCAAAATCCAGCAAATTCAGCAAGGTATGTCAGGGCTTACTTATTTCCAGGGTTACAAGAAAGTCTGTCTACAGTATGCAAAGTATGGATTGTACTGAGTGTTGTAGGTTTAGATAAATTAGGTCATTATTTGCAATCCTCTGATTACAAAAGACATTAATATTTCCTCTTCCAGGTGTACATTAGCTGCCTCAACGAGTGTTGAAAATTTAAATTGGGTGTTAGATAGCTATCTCTGATCACCCAGCTTTGAAAGCAGAAGCTGCTACAACTGGAAACAACGAAATAGAGAGTTTTGAAAAAAATTACTATGGGGTAGGGAAAGGCAGCTGTAAGTTAACTAATTAGGAGACAAGTCCTATTGTCAATGAGAAAATGGGCTCCTGGGGAGCCTACACACTCTGAACCACCTTCTGGAAGAGCTTCTCTGTCGCAGTACAAGGAGCAGGAGAGTTTTCTCCTAGTTTAGGCAAGAGGATCTCCCCAAAGTGGCTCAGAAGATCTTCGGTGGCCAGGGACCCTTCAGATACTGATAAGCCCTGAGGAGATCCCCCTCAGCCTTCTCTTCTCCAGGCTGAACAAGCCCAGGTCTCTCAGCCTTTCCTCCCCAGGGAGATGCTCCATCCCCTGAGCATCCTTGTGGCTCTGCGCTGGCCTTGCTCCAGCAGCTCCCTGTCCTTCTGGCACTGGGGGCCCAGCACTGGACACAGCACCCCAGCTGCGGCCTCCCCAGGGCAGAGCAGAGGGGCAGGATGGCCTCCCTCGCCCTGCTGCCCACACTCCTGTCCATGCAGCCCAGGACACCGCTGCCCTTCTTGGCCCCGAGGGCCCAGCGCTGGCTCAGGGGCACTGGCTGCCCACCAGCACTGCCAGGGCCTTCTCAGCAGAGCCGCTTCCCAGCAGGGCAGCCCCAGCCTGTGCTGGTGCCTGGGGCTGTTCCTCCCCAGGGGCAGCACCTTGCCCTTGCTCCTGTTGGATCCCATG